>JAPIWU010389619.1:0-10473 GCA_037576205.1 Pyrocystis lunula | reverse complement strand
CTTGGATTTTTTATGTTTGATTTTTGATTTTTGGATTCTGGGATTTTGGATTTTTTGATTTTGTGATTCTTGATTTTTGAGTTTTGATTACCGATTTTTGGATTTTTGAATTTTTGGATGTTTGATTTTTGGTTTTTTGGACTTTTGGATTTTGGATTTTTGTTTTTGTATTCTGGATCTTTGGATTTTTGGATTTTTGGTTTGTATTTTTTGATTTTTTGATTTTTGATTTTTTTGATTTTTGATTTTTGGAGTTTGGGATTTTGTGTTTTTTGATTTGTTGATCTGATTTTTGATTTTTGAGTTTTGATTTCCGATTTTTATGATTTTTGGATTTTTGGATGTTTGAATTTTGGATTTTTGGATTTTTGGATTTTGGATTTTTGTTTTTGTATTCTGAAGTTTTGGATTCATGGATTTTTGGTTTGTATTTTTTGATTTTTTGATTTTTGATTTTTGATTTTTGATTTTTGGATTTTGGGATTTTGGATTTTTTGATTTTTTGATTTTTGATTCTTGATTTTTGAGTTTTGATTTCCGGTTTTTTGATTTTTGGATTTTCGGATGTTTGATTTTTGGATTTTTGGATTTTTGAATTTTGGATTTTGTATTTTTGTATTTGTATTTTTGTATTTGTGTATTTTGGAATTTGATTTTTGGATTTTTGGATTTTTGGATGTTTTGATGTTTGGATTTTGGATTTTTGGATTTCTGGATTTCTGACTTTTGAATTTTGATTTCCGATTTTTTGATTTTTGGAATTTTGGATGTTTGATTTTTGGATTTTTAGATTTTTGAATTTTTGGCTTTTTGGATTTTTGGATTTTTGTATTTTTGGATTTTGGATGTTTGGATGTTTGGATGTTTGGATGTTTGGATTTTGGATGTTTGATTTTTGGATTTTGGATTTTTGGATTTTTGGATTTTTGATTTTTGATTGTTGAGTTTCGATTTTTGGTTTTTTTGATTTTTGGATTTTGGATATTTGGATTTTTGGATTATTGATTTTTGATTTTCGAGTTTTGATCTCCGATTTTTGGATTTTTGGTTTTTTGGATGTTTGATCTCTGGATTTTTTGATTTTTTTGATTTTTTGATTTTGGATTTTGTAGTTTTGGATTTTTGGATTTTTGGACTTTTGGGTTTTTGGATTTTTGGATTTTGGATTTTTGTATTTTTTGATTTTTGGATGTTTGGATTTTTGTATTTTTGTATTTTTGGATTTTGGGATTTTGGATTTTTTATTTTTGATTTCTGGATTTCTGGATTTTGGATTTTTGGATTTTTGGTTTTTTGCTTTTTTATTTTTGAATTTTGATTTCCGATTTTTGTATTTTTGGATTTTTGTGTGTTTGATTTTTGGACTTTTGGATTTTTGGATTTTTGTATTTTGGGATTTTGGATTGTGTATTTTTGTATTTTTGTATTTTTGTATTTTGGATTTTTGGGCTTTTGGATTTTTGGATGTTTGATTTTTTGATTTTTGAATTTTTTGATTTTTGTATTTTTGTATTTTTTGATTTTTGGATTTTGTATTTTTGGATTTTTTGATGCCTGGACTTTTGGGTTTTTTTGGATTTTTGTATTTTTGTAGTCTTGTATTTTTGGATTTTGGATTTTTAAATTTTTATTTGTAAATTTATATTTTTGGATTTTGGATTTTTGGATTTTTGGATTTTTGGATTTTTGTATTTTGGATTTTTTGATTTTTGGATTTTGGATTTTGGGATTTTTGGATATTTGATTTTTGATTCTTGATTCTTGGATTTTTGGATTTTGGATTTTTGGATTCTTGGATTATTGATTTTTGAGTTTTGAGTTTTGATTTTTGGATGTTTGATTTTTGGAGTTTTGGATTTTGGATTTTGGATTTTTGATTTTGGGATTTTTGATTTTTGAGTTTTGATTTCCGACTTTTGGATTTTGGGATTTTTGGATGTTTGATTTCATGATTTTTTGATTTTTGGATGTTTGGATTTTGGATTTTGTATTTTTGTATTTTTGTATTTTTGTATTTTTGATTTTGGGGTTTTTGGATTTTGGATTTTTGGATTTTGGTTTTTGGATTTTGTATTTTTGGCTTTTTTGATTTTTTGATTTTTTGATTTTTTGATTTTTGGATTTTTGGAATTTTTGATTTTTGATTTTTGATTTTTGGATTTCTGGATTTTTGGATTTTGTGATTTTTGGATTTTTGATTTTTGCTTTTGGATTTTTGATGCTTTTTGATTTTTGATGTTTGATTTTTTGGATTTTGGATTTTTAGATTTTTGGGTTTTTGGATTTTTGGATTTTTGGATTTTTGGATTTTTGGATTTTGGGATTTTTGGATGTTTGGATTTTTTGATTTTGATTTTTGATTTTTGATTTTTGATTTTTTGTATTTTTGAATTTTTGGACTTTTGTATGTTTGGATTTTTGATTTTTGACTTTTGAGTTTTGATTTCCGATGTTTGGATTTTTGGATTTTTGGATGTTTGATTATTTGTTGTTTAGATTTTTGGATTTTTGGATTTTGATTTTTGAATTTCTGGATTTTTGGATGTTTGGATTTTGGATTTTTTGTTTTTTGGATTCTGTATTTTTAAATTTTTTTGATTTTTGGATTTTGGATTTTCAGATTTTTGATCTTTGATTTTTGGATTTTGGATTTTGTATTTTTGGTTTTTTGATTTTTGAATTGTGATTTCCGACTTTTGGATTTTTGGATTTTTGGAGGTTTGATTTTTGTATTTTTGGATTTTGGGATTTTTGGATTTTTGGATTTTTGGATTTTGGATTTTGGATTTTTTGTATTTTTATTCTTGGATTTTGGGATTTTTGATTTTTTGATTTTTTGATTTTTTGATTTTTGGATTTTTGGATTTTCGGATTGAGGCTTTTGGATTTTGTATTTTTGTTTTTGTATTTTTGATTTTTGATTGTTGATTTTTTGATTTTTGGATTTTGGGATTTTTTATTTTTGATTTTGGGATTTTGGATTTTTTCGATTTTTGATATTTGATTTTTGATATTTGATTTTTGAATTTTGATTTCCGATTTTTGGATTTTGGGATTTTGGGATGTTCGATTTTTGGATTCCTGGATTTTGGGATTTTTGGATTTTTGGATTTTGGATTTGGAATTTTTGGATTTCTGGATTTTGGATTTTGGGGTTTTGGACTTTGGATTTTGGGATTTTAGTCTTTGGGTTTTTTATTTTTTGATTTTTGGATTTTGTATTTATGGATTTTGGGATTTTTGATTTTTGGATTTTTTGATTTTTGGATTTAGGTTTTTGGATTTTGTATTTTTGTATTTTTTGATTTTTGATTTTTGATTTTTGATTTTTGATTTTCGGATTTTTGGATTTTGGATTTTTGGATTTTTGATTTTTGATTTTTGAATTTTGATTTCCGATTTTTGGATTTTGGGATTTTTGGACTGTTGATTTTTTATTTTTGGATTTTTGGATTTTGGGATTTTTGGATTTTGGATTTGGTATTTTTGGTTTTTTGTATTTTGGATTTTTGGACTTTGGGTTTTTCGATTTTGGTCTCTGGGCTTTTTATTTTTTGATTTTTGGATTTTGGATTTTGGATTTTTGGATTTTTGGATTTTTGGATTTTTGGATTTTTTGATTTTGTTTTTCTGATTTTTTGATTTTTTGATTTTTTGATTTCTTGATTTTTGATTTTTGATTTTTGAGTTTTGGTTTCCGAATTTTTGATTTTTGGTTTTTTGGATGTTTGATTGTTTGATTTTTGAATTTTTGGAATTTGCGATTTTGGGATTTTGGTCTTTGGGTTTTTGATTTTTTGATTTGGGATTTTGGGATTTTGGGATTTTTGGATTTTTGGATTTTTTGATTTTATGATTTTTTGATTTTTGTATTTGGATTTTTTGATTTTTGATTTTTGGATTTTGGATGTTGGATTTTGGACTTTTGGATTTTTGGATTTTTGGATTTTTGATTTTTGAATTTTGATTTCCGATTTTTTGATTTTTTGATTTTTGGATATATGATTTTTGGATTTTTGGATTTTTAAACTTTTTTGGATTTTGTATTTTTTGTATTTTTGTATTTTTGTATTTTTGTATTTTTGGATTTTGGATTTTTTGATTTGGATTTTTGGATTTTTGTATTTTTGGATTTTTGATTTTTAGATTTTTGGACTTTGGTTGGATTCTTGAATTTTTGATTTTTGATTTTTGAGTTTTGATTTCCGATGATTGGATTTTTGGTTTTTTGGATGTTTGATTTTTGGATTGTTGGATTTTGGGATTTTTGGATTTTTCGATTTTGGATTTTGTATTTGTATTTTTGGATTTGGATTTTGGATTTTTGGGTTTGTGGACTTTTGATTTTTGGATTTTGGTTTTTAAATTTTTGGATTTTTGGATTTTTGAATTTTTGGATTTAGGGATTTTTGGATTTTTTGATTTTTGATTTTTAATTTTTGATTTTTGATTTTTGATGTTTGAATTTGATTTTTGAGTTTTGATTTCCGATTTTGGGATTTTCTGATTTTTGGATGTTTGATTTTTGTATTTTTGTACTTTTGTATTTGTACTTTTGATTTTTGATTTTTGATTTTTGATTTTTGAGTTTTGATTTTTGATTTTTGAGTTTTGATTTCCGATTTTTGGATTTTCTGATTTTTGAATGTTTGATTTTTGTATTTTTGTATTTTTGTATTTTTGTATTTTTGTATTTTTGTATTTTGGATTTTGTATTTTTGTATTTTTGTATTTGAATTTTGTGATTTTTGCACTTTTTATTGTATTTTTGGATTTTTGTATTTGTATTTTTGATTTTTTGGATTTTGGATTATGGATTTTGGGATTTTCGTATTTGTATTTTTGGATTTTTGATTTTTGGATTTTTTGGATTTTGGATTTTGAAATTTTGGTTTTTTGATTTTGTATTTTTGGATTTTTGGATTTTTTATTTTGGATGTTTGATTTTTGGATTTTTGGGTTATTGATTTTGGATTTTTTGATCATTGGATCCTGGCTTTTTTGATTTTTGATTTTTGATTTTTGAGTTTTGATTTCCGATTTTTGGATTTTTGGGTGTTTGATTTTTGGATTTCGCTTTTTAGATGTTTGGATTGTTGGATGTGTGATTTTTGGATTTTTGGATTTTTGGATTTTGGATTTTTGGATTTTGGATTTTTGGATTTCGGTTTTTGGATTTAGGATTTTGGGATTTTGGGATTTGGGATTTTGGATTTTGGGATTTTTGGATTTTTGGATTTTGGATTTGTTGATTTTTGGATTTTGGATTTTTGGATTTTTGAATTTTTGGATTTTGGATTTTTTATTTTTGGATTTTATGGATTTCTGGATTTTTGATTTTTGATTTTGGAGTTTTGATTTTTGATTTTTGATTTCCGACTTTTGGATTTTTGGTTTTTTGGATGTTTGATTTTTTGATGTTTGGCTTTTTTTGATTTTTGAATTTTTGGATTTTGGATTCTGTATTTTTGTATTTTTGGATTATTGGCTTTTTGATTTTTGGGTTTTTGGACTTTGGATTTTTGGATTTTGGTTTTTGGCTTTTGGGTTTTTGGGTTTTTGGATTTTTGATTTTTGATTTTTGGATTTTTGGATTTTTGGGTTTTTGATTTTTAATTTTTGGATTTCTGGATTTGGGATTTTTTGATTTATGCATTTATGTTTTTTGATTTTTTAGTGTTGATTTCCGATTTTTTGATTTTTGGATTTTTGGATGTTTGATTTTTGGATTTTTGGATTTTGGACTTTTGGATTTTTTGATTTTGGATTTTTGTTTTTTTATTTTTGGATTTTTGGATTTTTGACTTTTGATTTTGAAATTTTGATTTCCGATGTTTGGATTTTTTGATTTTTTGATGTTTGATTTTTGGATTTTTTGATTTTTTGATTTTTGGATTTTGGATTTTGTATTTTTGTATTTTTGGATTTTCAGATTTTGGATTTTGGGATTTTGGACTTTGGATTCTGAGATTTTGGTTATTGGATTTTGGATTTTTGGATTTGTGGATTTTGGATTCTGTATTTTTGGATTTTTTTATTTTTGATTTTCGATTTTTGAGTTTTGAGTTTTGATTTCCGATTTTTGGATTTTTAGATTTCTGGATGTTTGTTTTTTGTACTTTTGGATTTTTGGATTTGGGATTTTGTATTTTTGCATTTTTGTATTTTTGGATTTTGGATTTTTGGATTTTGGACTTTGGATTTTTAGATTTTGGTTTTTGGATTTTGGATGTTTAAGTTTTTGGATTTTGGATTTTTGGATTTTTGGATTTTTGGATTTTGGGATTTTTGGATTTTTGTTTTTTGATTTATGGATTTTTGATTTTTGGATTTTTGTATTTTGGATTTTTGATTCTTGGATTTTCTGATTTTTGAATTTGGATTTTTCGTTTTTTGATTTTTGGATTTTCGGATTTTTTTTTGAATTTTGATTTCAGATTTTTTGATTTTTGGATTTTTGGATGTTTGGTTTGTGGATTTTTGGATTTTTGGATTTTTGGATTTTGTATTTTGTATTTTTTATTTTTGGATTTTGGATTTTTGGGTTTTTGGACTTTGTATTTTTGGATTTTGGTTTTTGGATTTGGATTTTTGGATTTTTGGATTTTTGGATTTTTGGATTTTTGGAGATTTTTGGATTTTTGCCTTTTGGATTTCTGGATTTCTGGATTTTGGATTTTTGGATTTTTGATTTTTGGATTTCTGGATTCTAGATTTTTTGATTTTTTGATTTTCGATTTTTGATTTTGAGTTTGATCTTCCGATTTTTAGATTTTTTGATTTTTGGATGATTGATTTTTGTATTTTTGGATTTTTGTATTTTTGGATTTCGGATTTTGTATTTGGATTTTTGGATGTTTGGATTTTGGATTTTTTTGGTTTTTGGTTGTTGGATTTTTGGATTTTTGGATGTTTGGATTTTTGGATTTTGGTATTTTTGTATTTTGGGATTTTGGGATTTGGGATTTTTGGATTTCTGGATTTTTGATGTTTGATTTGATTTTTGGATTTTGGATTTTTAGATTTTTGGATTTTTGGATTTTTGGATTTTTGGATTTTGGGATTTTGGATTTTTGGATTTCTGGATTTTTGATGTTTGATTTGATTTTTGGATTTTGGATTTTTGGATTTTTGGATTTTTGATTTTTGAGATTTGATTTCCGATGTTTGGATTTTTGGATTTTTGGATGTTTGATTTTTGGATGTTTGGATTTTTAGATTTTTGGATTTTGGATTTTGTACTTTTGTATCTTTGGATTTTTGGACTTTGGATTTTTGGATTTTTGGATTTTGGATTTTTGGGTTTTGGTTTTTGGAGTTTGGATTTTTTGATTTTGGGATTTTCGGATCTTGGAGTTTTGGATTTGGGATTTTGTATTTTTGATTTTTGATTTTTGAATTTTGATTTCCGATTTTTGGATTTTTAGATTTTTGGATGTTTGATTTGTTGACTTTTGTATTTTTGTATTTGTTGATTTTGGATTTTGGATCTTGGATTTTTGATTTTTGGATTTTTGATTTTGTATTTTTGGATTTTAGGATTTTGTATTTTGGGATTTTTTGATTTGTGATTTTTGGCTTGTGAGTTTTTGATTTCCGATTGTTGGATTTTTGGAATTCTGGATGTTTGATTTTTGGATTTTTAGATTTTTGGATTTTTGGATTTTGGGTTTTGTACTTTTGGATTTTTGGATTTTTGGATTTTTGGATTTTTGGATTTTTGGATTTTTTGATTTTTGGATTTTTGGTTTTGAGTTTTGGATTTTTGGATTTTTGTATTTTTGGATTTCTTGATTTTTGATTTTCGATTTTTGAATTTTGTTTTTGGATTTTTGGATTTTTTGATTTTGGCTTTTTGGATTTTTGGATTTTTGACTTTTGACTTTTGACTTTTGATTTCCGATTTTTTGATTTTTGGATTTTTGGATGTTTGATTTTTGGACTTTTGGATTTTTGGATTTTGGATTTTGGGATTTTGGATTTTTGATTTTTGATCTTTGATTTTTGGATTTTTGATTTTTGGCTTTTTTGATTTTTGAATTTGGAATTTTGATTTCCGATTTTTGGATTTTGGATGTTTGATTTTTGTATTTTTGGATTTTGAGATTTTTGGATTTTTTGATTTTTGGATTTTGGATTGTGTATTTTTGTATTTTTGGATTTTTGGATTTTGGATTTTTGTGTTTTGGGATTTTGGATTTGGATTTTTAAATTTTTGTATTTTTGGATTTTTGGATTTTTGGATTTCGGATTTTTGGGTTTTTTGATCTTGGGATTTTGGATGTTTGGATTTTTGGATTTTTGGATTTTGGATTTTTGGATTTTGGGATTTTTTGTTTTTGATTTTTGATTTGGATTTTGGATTTTTGGATTATTGATTTTTGACTTTTGAATATTGATTTCCGATGATTGGATTTTCGGATTCTTGTATGTTTGATTTTTAGATTTTTTGGATTTTTGTATTTTTGGATTTTGGATTTTGTATTTTTGGATTTTTGGATTTTGGATTTTTGAACTTTTGGATGTTCGGATTTTTGGATTTTTGGATTTTTGGATTTGTGATTTTTGATTTTTGATTTTGTGAATTTTGGAATTTGGATTTTTTGATTTTTGGATTTTTGAATTTTTGATTTTTGAATTTTGATTTCCGATTTTTTGATTTTTTGATTTTTGGATGTTTGATTTTTGGATTTTGGGATTTTCTGATTTTTTGACTTTTGGATTTTGGATTGTGCATTTTTGGATTTTTGGATTTTTGGATTTTGGATTTTTTGATTTTTGGATTTTTGGACTTTGGATTTTGTATTTTTGTATTTGGATTTTGGGATTTTGGATTTTTGGGTTTTGGATTATTGGATTTTTGGATTTTTTGGATTTTGGATTTTTGGATTTTGGATGTTTGGATTCTTGGATTTTGGATTTTGGATTTCTGATTTTTGAATTTTGATTTCCGATTTTTGGATTTTTGGATATTTGGATATTTGATTTTGGGATTTTTTGATTTTTAAATTTTTTGACTTTGGGATTTTGGACAATGTATTTTTAAATGTTTGGGCTTTTTGGATTTTGGATTTTTGGGTTTTTGGATTTGGGATTTTTTGATTTCGGGTTTTTGGATTTTGGATTTTTGGATTTTGGGATTTTGGGTTTTTGGATGTTTGGATGTTTGGATGTTTGGAATTTTGTGTTATTTGGATTTTTGGATCTTGGATTTATGGATTTATGGATTTTGGATTTTTGATTTTGGATTTTTGGATTTTGGTATTTTCGACTTTTTGATTTTTGATTTTTGATTTTTGAGTTTTGATTTCCGATTTTTGGATTTTTGGATTTTGGGATGTTTTATTTTTGTATTTTTGTATTTTGGGATTTTGGACTGTGTATTTTTGGATTTTTGGATTTTTGGATTTAGGATTTTTGGGTTTTGGGACTTTGGATTTTTTGACTTTTGGGTTTTTGGATTTTGGATGTTTGGATTTTTGGGTTTTTGGCTTTTGGATTTTTTGGCTTTGGTTTTTTTGATTTTCGATTTTTTGATTTTTGGATTTTGGACTTTTGGATTTTCGGATTTTGGAATTTGGATTTTTGCATTTTTGGATTTTGGATTTTTGTATTTTTTGATTTTTGAATTTTGATTTTTGAGTTTTGATTTCCGATTTTCGATTTTTGGAATTTGGGATTTTTGTATGTTTGATTTTTGGATTTTGGGATTTTTGGATTTTGGGCTGTGTATTTTTGGATTTTCGAATTTTCGGATTTAGGATGTTTGGGTTTTTGGACTTTGGATTTCTGGATTTTGGGATTTTTGGATTTTTGTTTTTTAAATGTTTGGATTTTTGGAGTTTTGGATTTTGATTTTGGATTTTTGGATTTTTGGATTTTTGGATTTTGGATTTTGGATTTTTGGATTTTTGTGTTTTTGGATTCTTGATTTTCTTTTTTTGAGTTTTGCTTTCCGATTTTTGGATTTTTTGATTTTTTGGATGTTTGATTTTTTGATTTTTGGATTTTTGGATTTTTGACTGTGTATTTTTTGATTTTTGGATGTTTGGATTTAAGATTTTTGGGTTTTTTGACTTTGGATTTTTGGATTTTTGTTTTTGGATTTTGGATTGTTGGATTTTGGAGTTTGGATTTTTGGATTTTAGATTTTTGGATATTTGGATTTTAGATTTTCTGATTTGGATTTTTGGATTTTGGATTGTTGGATGTTTTTATTTTTGATTTTTGATTTTTGAGTTTTGATTTCCGATTTTTGGATTTTTGGATTTTGGGATGTTTGATTTTTGTATTTTTGGATTTTGGATTGTGTTTTTGTGATTTTTGGATTTTTGGATTTTGGATTTTGGATTTTTGGGTTTTTGGATTTTGGATTTTGGGATTTTGGATTTTGTATTTTTGGATTTTGGATTTTGGATTTTTGGATTTTGGGATTTTTGGATTTTTGGATTTTGGATTTTTGGATTTTTGGAT
>JAPIWU010389510.1:0-10490 GCA_037576205.1 Pyrocystis lunula | reverse complement strand
AACACCTGGTGTATGTCCTCACCATGCCCACCAATGCCCCCCCCAGGCCCCAGCAGCAGTGGCACCACCAATGGCCTGCAGGTGCAGCCAATGGCCGACCTGTTGTGGTCAGTGAAACTTACGGAATCTGAACACAGCCAGCATGGTGGCTGTGACATTCTCCGGCAAGCCTCCATGCGGACCTGGCCTAACCCCACCCAAAGGTGGCCACCGGCCAAATGGATATCTAACGCAGCCAGGCTGTCTACACTGCTGGTCGATGCCCAAGTCGGGCCATAATTGGTGGACCTCCTGGCTGCCCCAGGGGTCCTCATAGTAGGCTAGGGTGGCACCTAGCAAGGGCAACAAGTGCTGGTGGATGAGGTCATTGGCATGCCTGAGGCTGGATATTACCACCCGCCACCGCTTCACCACCTCATCCTCGTTGGACACACTGACACGGAAGCCCCAGTGCAGGGCATAAGGACAGTCATGGTTGACACACCCTGTTGACGCATTCAATTCTTGCAACTGCAGAAAGCAACATCCCCTCTGGGGCCTTCGCTGCGTTCACCATCGAGTACAGGTGGTGCCTCTGGTGCACCTTCTCCAGGAGCTGCCGTTCCCTGCGCTAGCAACTGTGATACCTTAGTTGGCAAGGTTTGCTTTACGCCCCCCCCCCCCCACACGTAATCTGAAGTAGCATTGGCATGACGTTCCGCGCCTAGTCTATTGAGCGTGGCAGTTATGCCAACAAAGGGTTATTTATATCGAAGCTTAGAAGAGGAAACCATTTCATAGCGCGGGTACAAACTAGGATGCCTGCTGATCAAGATTATTTGTTTTAGGCTACCCAACAAAATTAAGAGTGAGACCGGTCGTGGTTGCCGCCACCACGTTTCTGCTTGCCCAAGCTTGTGTAGTCCAGGCACGTGAGGCCTGCGACATTCACGATGAGTGGACGAGGAGCATCAGGATCAGCGGTTGCAGCAACACGCTCCCACCAAGTCGGGAACTGGCCGCCTCAGATACAGAAACAGTGAGAGTATCTTTTGCCATAAATGCCATAAGCCGCTCAGGTTTCACTGCAGACGTACATACAACATCTGGTTTTGATAAAATGTCTAATCACCTAAAGTACCATTGAGAACAACAACATGCAAACCATGAACAAAAAAGTCAAAGCCACCGCCTGGATTCATGCAGCGCTGCTTCTTCAAGGGCCGCCCCGGGGAGTCCTTGATGTTCCTGGTCGCGCCGAACGCCTCCGGCTGCAAGTAGGCCATGCCAGGGTAGGATGGGCACAATCGATTATGCATGATGCAATGGCAGGTGGAGAACTTGTCGAAGACCCAGGACTTGTTTTCTCCAAGAACTCCACCATCATGGCGTTGGCGTCCGCTGGATTCTTCGTGTTCTTTGATGGGGCTGCTGCCGACATCCATGTTTGTCCTTCAGGAGCCAGGCGCGCTGTCAGGTCTTGAAAAATACAGGTCTGGCCTGCCTCCAGTGCCTTCGACTGCTTCTTCAGCACGGACTGCTGTAAGTGGCCCCAGTCGCAAGCCCGCGCGTGGTGGACGGTGATTGGGGCACAATTCAAGGCCCGTGTGAGGCTCGGCAGCACGACTCGAAGGGCCTCCTTGGGGAATTCCATGCCGGAGTAGTCGGAGGAGTAGAGAATCCCATGGCGCATGACTTCATACGCGGACTGGGCGAGGCTCTCCTGGATGAGGCTTGCTACGAGGAAGTTGTCCCAGTCCGCGAGCTCCTGGATGCTTTCCGGCCCCGTCTTTTCCAGGAGGAAGCTTGATGACGAATGGCGGCGGCCACGCAACGGAAACATCACGAGGCAGGAGGAGCGCGCTGAGCGCACGGCAAGACTCTAGACTCTAGGCTCTAGCCCCCCCCCCCCAATGGGGGTTGGGGCCCCAAGTCATTGAGCCAAAATTGCTATGCGACGGAGACCAAAACTTGAGGTGATGTGAAAATGAGGCCGACCATGATGACGATTGCGGCGCGGCGACGATTGTGATGACGATTGTGATGATGATGATTGCTACGCGATTGAGCCAAAAATTGCGGCGCGGCGACGATTGCGGCGGCGATTGCGACGCGGCCACGCAACGGCCCGACAGTGACGCTGCTGAATATAGGTAATAGGCACATCAATGGTAAGGCATAACCTGATCAACTGAAATATTAGAGATATGAAGGTCAGCACTAGACTCAATCCTCAATCGATGCGTTAAGCACTTGCATCAATCGGATTGCGTTGAAATCCGGGTAAATTCGCAAAAAAACGTCAACAACCCACGAAAACTCGCCCAAAACCATAAAACACGCGATTTGGCGCCAAACCGGATCAAATCCGGAAACATCGCCGCAGTGCATCCACACAAATTCCGTGCGATTCCGTGCGATTCCGTGCACCCCCGAAAATTCCGTGCAAATTCCGTGCGATTCCGTGCAAACCACTTTTTTCGCTTAAAATACCCTAAAATCGCTTAAAAACGGCCCAAAACGGCCAACATTCCGAGCGAATTCCGTGCGATTCCGTGCGATTCCGTGCACCGCCCCGGAACGTGTATTTTGCTTCCCGGATAATGTTTTAAGCTCTTTTACGTGTTTTTACGGTCATTTACGCTTTTTAACGTTTTTTTGAACAAAACCACAACATTGTAGTTTCCGGCTTCCGTTTTCTACAAAACTGAAAACATATTGTTCCTATCATTTTGGGCCCTTTGCTTCATTTCTGTCAGACTTTGGGGTGTTCATTCCACGGATGGTGGGCTTAGGCCGAGGGATGATGATAGTGACGGTGACTTTGTTCTTTTCACGACGGACGCGGTGGCGGTGATGGTAACGTCGACGGTGATGGTGATGGTAAACGCTGATCATGAGCGTGATGAGTATTGTGATAGTGACGGTGACGGTTACGATAACGCGCGTTATCAAGACGGGATGATGGCGAACGGCGAACGGCGGGCGAACGGAAGGATGATTTGATGACGATATTTTTGGCCACACTTGATTTTTCAAAATCGATGCCAGTCCTTGTCGAGCCGATGCTCGGCTCGGTGTCAAGTGAACCTGGGTGGCTCAACATTGCAGGGAAGATTGCCATCCTGCGCTGCCTGTACTACGCGCGACCACACTTCATTTAGGTGGTGCGACCGACTCGGGGAATCGCCACCCCAACTTGCCCAAACTTGCAGCATGCACTTAGTCTGATCAGCTGTTCGGCCGTGGGCTGTCAGCCTTAAATTCTTCCGGCAATTCGGCTCCTGGTGTGCAGGATGCCTGCACGTCATCTCCCAGCCGATGTGGATGCCGGTCTCCTTGGCAAGAACCTTGGTCATGCGGTTCGCGCCGAAGATCTCGCCACCTGCGGTTGCATGATGCTGCCGAGGGTTTACGGCAGCACACCGGCGGCCACGGCGCAAGACGGGCGTGCCCAGAGCCTTCTGGGCACCACCCTGTGCCCGGGCGGCGCCAGCGCCAGCTTCGGTCGCAGCCTCAGACGAAGAGCGTCGTGAACTCGAACTGCTGCTGCTCGTGCTGGAAGAGCTGCTGGAACTCCGGCTACTGCTGCTCCTACTCGAAGGACCCGAGCGCGAAGGACTCGAAGCAGCAGATCGTTTCCCTGGTTCAGGCAGCGCCGCGCCACTTGGACTTTCATCCGCAGACCAGTGATCCTCAGCATGGGCAATGAAGCTTAGTTTCTTGGTGATCACCCTCACCTTCTTCGCATGCGGCTTGCCGCTGAGCAAGGACTCGTAGAATGCGTTTGAGTGCCAGTGCTCCACCTGATGTGTACCGGCGGCCAGGGCGTGCAAGTAAGCCTGGGATATGTTGGAACTGCCAGGCCGGCTGTACCACTTCTTCGTGGACTCATCCTTAGTTGGTAGTGTGGGTGATTCTGTATTTGTTCAACACTGCAATGCTGCGCTTTCTGACGCACAACACCAAAACCATGGAAGCACTGAGCAGTTTGTTCAGTGCCTCAAAATGATCCGAACTGGATGCGGCGCTGATCTGAAGTGACTGAACTGGTTACTGAACTGATCTGAACAGGACTGCCGGCCCCATGAACATCCCGGTGCGCGCCATAAAAACAAACTGAATTAAACAATGTGAACTGCACTAAACAACCAACCACGTAACTGAACTAAACAACTAGTTCAGCAGGCAAAAGCAGTTGAGATGTTTGCAATCCTAATTTAGTGCACCGTTAGAGAGCAGGGGGGTGCAATACTGATTTCAGGTCGAAGCCTATGACTCGGCCGTCCATTCTTATCCAACTAAGGCCTCGACCGATGGGGAAAACGGCTTGTCGTGCCGCGAAGCCTTCTTCACGATGTGTTGAAAACCCATCGAGTCCAACATCATGATCAACTCCCAGATGGTGCGGTCGGGCAGCGCCACACCTTCCCGAGCACCAGCTGCATGCGTTGGGCTGTGCAGAACGGCGCACGCCTTAATGTACTTCAGGCCAGTGGGGGTCAACGTGATCTTGCCCTTCCCGCTCACATCCAAGATCCGGCCCTCCTGTAAGCTCTCCACCAAGCTAGCCCGAGCAGGGTTTGCGTTCTGTAAGCAGACGTCGTCCCCGCCGCTCATCAATGTCTCCAGTAGGCGCGGTAACTCCTCCCTGCACTCATCCGGCACGCAGTCGCCGATGGAGTTACGTTTGAGGTCATAGAAGATGCCGTCCTTCGCGGACCACAGCCTCATCATGAGCAGGTTCTGCAGGGGGAAGGACTCCAAGCACAACACCATGCTCTGTGTGAGAACGTCACTCTGGAAGCTGGTTGACTCCACTCCGATCCAAAGGCGAGGCTCCCCATCAGCAAGGTCTGCCCCCAAGGGTTCGTGGATGGAAATGGCGCAGTCTGAGATGCCAAAGCCTGCCTCACCTCGCACGTGACGCCGGTGGAGCTTGCCGGGGTGGCTGTGGACCAGCTTGCAAAAAGACACTGTTGCGCGCGGCACCCGCAAAGTCCGCCTTCTTCTTGTCCAGCGCGTCAAACTCCACCATGGCAGGGGGAAGAGACACGACAATGCCAGGACCGCCAGGAGAATCCTCATGACCAGCAGCACGCAGGCGTGATTGCAAGGTGGTGAAGGCGGCGCTTGCAAACTTGACCGAGAAGTATGCGCCTGGGCCCTGCTCCATCTTCAGGCGCATCTGCAAGTAGGCGAGGAGGTACTTTTTGAGCAGAGGAATCGCACCATGATGGCAAACCAAAATGGAAGATATCGATCGTCCGTCAGCGCCTCCTTCTCCATCGCCAGCATGGCCCGTGCCAGGCCCCGAGGCAGCGCCGCCGGCTGAAGGGGCAGCAGCGGCACCCGAAGGGGCCTGAATGGTTGTTGCACTCACAATTTACAATCGCAATCGAGACGATGAAAAAACGCTTGTTGTTCAAACACTTAAGGGAATCGCACTGTTGAAAATCACATCATGCGTGACATGAACAACAACACGTAAACCACTTGCAATCGCATATGTTTTAGAACATCGCAAAACCCAACCATCACAATAGCCTGACTATTTTGCTTGTACCGTAAACTCGAGCCAACATGAGAATGCCGAACAAAAATGTACTCAAGACGATGAATTCGGCTAAACAATTCAATAACTAACAACGTGTTCAAAACATTGAATTCGTGGCCCTGTATGTTTAGATCATGTTCTTATACTGTTTACTGTTTAGCTCATTTTCTAATCTCCGGCTATTCCCCGGACCCAACCCTGAAATATTGAATTTCAAGTTTTATTCAATTCCGGATTCCCAGCAGCAACAATTAAGCCTTTTTGCTGCCTCGATTTTATTGGCATTTGCAGAAACATGCGTTTACGGTACGAGCGAAACAAACAAACAATAGCGGGCAATCTTAGAAATTGGAAAGCATTAAGAGCGGGGCAGCGGCAGCGTCCGTGCTGCTCCCAGCCCGGCCGCCGCCCTGGCCGCCTCCGCCACCAGGTGGGCCGCCGCCCTCACCGCCTCCGCCACCAGGTGGGCCACCACCGCTGGGCTCGCTGGGCTCACCGCCCCCAGGGCCGCCGGGGCCAGGGCCATCGTCACCGTCATGGTCATCGTCATCGTCGTTGCGGAACTCCACGGCGGGCGGCAGCTCCTGGTACAATGTCAGGGCGTCTGCGTGGTAGATGACTTGCGCGAAGATTGGGTCCCTCCGCGCTGAGGACGTACCTTGCGTGGCGCAGTCTCAGATACGTGAACCGCAAACGCACAAGTCACAATTTGATGTCATTTCAAAGGTTCTCAGTTCTCATTTGAACCTGTTCTTTTACTAGTTCACTTATGGACGTTATAATCATGCAGCCTAGTAATTCACACTCCCAACATGATAAGCCGTACCTTCCCGGGCCTGTGCATCCATTGTTGCGCTGGGGTGAGCGGCCAGCCCCACGGCGTCGATCGCCACTGCGGCGTTGGGCACTGCGTCGCACAAGCACGCGAGCTCCTGCAGGCGCTTCGCACTGGCCGGGCCGCTGAGCATGTCCGCCAGCTCGCCCGAGCGGAGCTTGAAGCTCATGTATTGCTCAGTGTGGTGGCGCCTGCACTGACCGTGGCGGTGGACCCTGGCGTGTAGCCCCTCCACCGGCCGCTCGGAGATGGGCATCAGCCGGAAGGCGCCGACAAGTTCGGCCAGGGGACCCACCTCCTCCCAGCTGGCGCCCGAGAGCCTGTGCTGCACATGCTCTTCCAGCTCACCCCGCAAACGGCGCCTAAGTTGCAGAACATATCAACAACAAGCACCACATGCGAAAACTGAGCATCGCCCCCAAGGGAAATTGCGAGGAAGCTCCAAAACTGATCATCGCCCCTAAACAATTTGCGAGGTGGCGCGCGCTCGACTTTAAACCAGAAAAATACTGTATACACATGTATGTTTGGTATAGAGTATTTTTAAATATCAACAAATCAATAGACACATAATGACACATGATTTTATGACTATGCCCTCTCCTCCAATCGCCTGTCGCATACAGGGTAAAGAAAATACCCGCAAGCAGAGCAACCCACAGTGCGCAGACTCAAGGGGGCGGCAGTGACACGCCACAGGTGTCCTAAATGATCCGTAACTTCATTCATCGCAAACGCATCTACTATACCAATAAGCGTTGGCCCACTAGCCCCATCGACCAGATGACCCGAACCCAAGGACTTCGCAGCCACTAGGAACAGCACAGGATTGGGTGAGGGTGTTGACTAGCAAGGGCACGCCGGAGCGCCGCATCTGCAATTTCTTGATCGACATGGGCTGCTTGTACCACGCACCAGGGCTCCTCCGATGTGTAGGCGAGCTTGGCCGTGATGTAAAACACGAGGTGTGCTCGTGCTGCGCCCATCTGCTGCAGCAAGGACATGCGCTCTTGCGCAGAAAGCGCTCGGGGCGCAAGCTCCACAGCCAGCTGCGCAATGCTGAAACGGCAGAGGTGGTCCATCACCTCTTGCAGAGCTCCAGCGGACAGCTCAGGGATACGCCGGCACCGCATCGGACAGGCCCGCCACGCCTCAAGCAGCTCCTTGGGTGTCTCACCGTGCCGGTCGTTGTCTTCGTCTGAGTCATCGAGCCGCACCGTCTCGTGACAAGAGCACTGCTCCACCCAACGAGTTGCTTTGCGCAACACCTTGCAGATCTTGTTGATCATCCATAGCCAGCTCCACCAGTACTCCGATCTGATGGCTTCGTCGCACTCCTCGGCCATGCCGCTCGTGCCTCCGCCACCGTCGCCAGCGTCCTCCCCGTGTAAGAACCTTAGTCGGCCCGCCGCATGCTGTTCCCGAGAAGCAATACGCACGAATCCAGGCGCACGCATGTTTTGCATAGATCGTTTGGGTTTCATTGCACAGGAGGGGCGTTCGCGAAAATGATTTTTGTTGGCTCGTATTCGCGCTTCGATTCGTATGGAGTCGCGGACCCAAGACTCGCGAACCACAGGCTCGCAGAGGATGATCCGAAAAAAAGAGCTTTGCAGACACATGGTTTGTAGACGCGCCCTCCGCACAGGCCCTAGCCCTTAGTCTCGAACGCTGATTAAGGCAAGAACTGATCCTTGCTCCAGCCGTACTGTAATGCGTGCCTGATCTTCAAGAGCTCTGGGATTGTCCAGGCAATTGTCCCCCACCTGCCCTCGTGGATGTGGCCTCGGAAACGCTGCAGCCAAGGTCGAAGGTTCATGGCGAGGGGGCTACTGTAGCATCTAGCTAAAAGTTTTTGAAGCATGTCTTTTCGCATGAGTTTGCACACCGCCTTAGCCTTTGCGATGCCCTCCTCCCACTCTGGTAAGATTACCGCGAGGCCCTTTGTGGCGTTGTCGAGCACGTGGTGCAGTCCGGTGAAGCCGAAGGCGCCCGTGAAGTCGATCTGGTCAGCCCGAACGTCGAGCTCATCCCCGGGCATCTCGAAGTGCTGCGCGCCATGGGCTTCCTCGAAAGCGTCCGCATGTGGCTCAAATTCGGCAAGCTTCACGATGCTCTCGCGGTCTTCCCTTGTGGTGTTTTCAAAGTGCGGACAAATATCCTCAGCGCTGCACGGTTGCAGACCAGACAGTAGCCTCTCCGTCCCATCGTCTGACAGCACGCAGAGGAACTCCTTGCACCACGATTGTAAGCTGAAGTTGCTGAAGTGTTCCAGGCGCGCCGCGTGGATGAGGGTGCTCAACTTGCTTGCGAAGTTGCTGGCGCCAAACCCGACGAGCACTCCTGGCCTCAGTGAGCTAAGACTCGCGACTCGCGAGCTTTTAGGTGTCGAACCGCAACCCCCCTATCACAAAGCACACACTTGTTATGCTGCCTCGATCAGCAATACGCACGCTTTTCGAACCACAAGCTTCTAACAATGCATGCCGCACACAGGCCCGATGCACTCAACGTACAGCATCGAATCAGACTGACCGTACCGAAACCGTCATGGTAACATCAAACCCAAAGACATCGTTTTGAGGCCACTCAGCCCCGGGCAACAAATGATGATGAATGACTCGTTTGATGTCCTGCAGACACTGTATGTGTTGCCGTCGCGGGCCATCGATCTCCGGGTTCACGAGGTCCTCAAGCTGCAGATCGATCTGCTGCGCCACGATGCCGAATGTCTCGAGAAACTGTGGCATCTCTGCACACACAAAGCTTTCAACTATAGAAAGCTCGTAGTCCCTGTGGAATTGCGGGCTGCTGTCCCACGTCAAGGTGCGGAAGCGTCGAACTCCGTCTTGCAGTTCATGCCAATGCAGCACACGGTACTTGAGCATGAGGGCCACGTCAACTGTTAAACGGAATCGAGACAGCATCGATTTGTCGGGCACGCCCTTCAGCACCTGCTGCGCATATTCCCTGATGGTCTCGAACACGTCGAGAGGCAAGGCGATCTTGCACGCGTTCAGGATCGCCTCGTTCAGTCTGCCTGAATCCCTGACCAACTCGTTGAACATTACGAACTGAATCATCGCATCCGTGCCCGCCGTATTCCGCTGCAGTGGCGTGAGCGAGTCTGCGAGGTGCTGCCTTAGACACGTTTTTTTGCAGTGGGAGCAATGCCACCAACGAACGGGCATGCTCGCAGATTCCACGCGGGTAAGAATCAATCGCACAAGCAATCACACTAAAACAAAATTTGTGTTTATCCTGCCACACGTGCTCAGTTAAATACAGTTGTTGGACCGCAACAAATGTTTTTCTGCTGTCGAAACTGGCCGTGTTTACGGACCCCCCTCTCCAAAAAATAAGGTCGTTGCAACTTCACGATCCAGGGGATCAAAGCGTGAGGCGGCTGCAGGCCAGCATTGACCATCCTCATCTCATCGGCCAGCTTGTTGGCGTCCGTAAGCAGGAAGGCTGCTTTTTGCGGATGGTCGCGGCCACGGACATCTACCGTGGCCATGAAACCCTGCACCATGGCGGGGTTCAAGATGCGTTGGAACCACTTCGGAGTCCGGAAGCTAGTGCCAGCAAACGGGGATGGGAGAGCCACCCGGCTGAGTTCACCGCGGCAAAAAGCTTCAACAAACATAGACGGTAGGACAAAGCAGAGCCGAATGTCTTGGACGTCGACGTCGCCGTGCCAGTCAGTCAGTTCGGCCGCCAATGCCAACGCGGCATGCTCATCCATCAGCCGGTAGGCCTTCGATATGGTCCGGTGGCAGTGAACGGACGAGGGCACCGCCTGATCGAGGGTTCGGATGGAGGATACCGAGAAGAACCACACGTCGTGGCTTTTGATGGTCTTGTCGCCGCACGTCGTCGTCCAGTGAAGCAGCTGGCAGCGATCCGCGGCAGTCAGGATCTTTGTGTGGTCGTACTGGAACGCTGGCTCGAAGTTCCCGAGCGCCACGATGTCCGACCTTATTTACTGGCTACCGCCCATGCCGCCGACCCCTCTCTAATTTTCGTCCATTTCCATCGATTTCCTTACATTTTCATTGATTTCAATTGCTTTTCTTTCGTTTTACATCGATTTTCGTCGCTTTTCATCGATGTCCATTC
>JAPIWU010389399.1:0-10491 GCA_037576205.1 Pyrocystis lunula | reverse complement strand
GCGTCCGTCTCGACCGGCCGGCGCCACATGGTGAAGTGCTTGACCAAGCCGCTGACCTCCCTGTGGGGGTCGGCAATTACTACATGGGGTCGGGAGTGCTGGGCGGCGCCGCCGTAACACAGCATCTATCCACGATCCCACCGGGGCGATACGTGCGGTATTGGCGCGGCCGGCTTCTGTCGGCGCGGGGTCGATCACTGTATGTGTCCGAACCCATGCGCTACGGGCTCTACAGCCCGCGGCACGGGTTCATCCAGGAAGCCGCGCCGATCACGATGATCCGTCCCGTCGAGGGCGGCATCTACGTCGGCACGCGCTTTGGCGTCGCGTTCTATAGCGGCAGCACACCCGGCGAGTGGACGCGCACCCAACTCGCGCCCTACCCGCCTGTGCCTGGATCGGATGCCCTGATACCTGGGGGACAACTTGATGCCGGCCTCGAACTTGGCGCAACGACCGATCTTGCGCTTTGGCTGAGTCCGTCTGGGTACGTCCTTGGGACCGCAGACGGACAACTAATCGCACCGCAAGAACGGCGCATATCCCTGTCTGCAACGCACGGAAGCACGGTGGTCATCGACCGCCGCGCAGTCACTCTTGTTCAATGATGATGGAGCAGAACCCATGAAAAGCATCCTCAAGCACGCCGCTGAGTTCTTGGCTGACCTGCGCGCAGGTCACTTCCAGAGCACGCCGCAGGGCATCGTGTTCCCGGAGAAAAGCGTCCGGGCACACGGGTATTACTATCACTCGGTCAATGGCCGGGACTTGCAGGTAGACCACAATATCATTCCGGATGCGGCGATCCTGTCCATCCTGAATGTCTACTTTGGCGGGACGGCCAAGCTCCCGGCGTGGTATCTCGCGCTTTTCTCCGGCGCGGTAACCCCAGGGGCGAACCTCACGGCGGCCAACTTCGCTGCAACGCTGACCGAAATTACCTCGAACACCGAGGGCTATTCGGAGGCTACGCGGCCGCAGTGGACGCCTGATCCGGCCAGTGGTGGGAGCATCGACAACCTGAGCGCGAAGGCGCAGTTCACCATCGTCGCCTCGTCGAGCATCACCGTCGAAGGTGGCGCGCTGGTGTCCGACAACACGAAGGGTGGTACGTCCGGCGTGCTGGGCTCCGCTGGCCGTTTCGCCAACGCCCGGCAGCTCTTCAACGGCGAAAACTTCGAGCTGGGCTACAGCGTTTCGCTCGACTCGTGATCCGTGACGCTGCGCCATCCCAGCATTGCCCGCCTTCAAATCGAGGGCGACCGCGAAGCGGGCTTGGCGCTACTGCCGCGTGCGCGCAAGGCGATTGCGCTCCTGCAAAACCGGATGGAGTTGGCTGGCATCGAGGTGGCGGCCGACTCCTTTCCGCTCGGCAATGACGCCTATCTGATCGTCCGTATCGGTGGTGGCGTCAATGTGGCGCGCATCGTGGTGGGGTCTGCCACGGGGCGGGTTCTCCCGCCCGAGCAGGAAGAGGCCGGCGTCACGGACTTCGTGAGCGGCTTCATCACCGATACCACCATTGGCGACGGCGCGGCCCCCGACACCGGGGCGCCTTACGAATACCTCAAGGGCTTTGTCCCGACCGAACGCACGACGCTGACCCACACCGGTCTTGCGCCGCTGACCGAGCAAGGCATGGAGCGCCTGGGCGTGCGGCCGTTCCCGGAGTTCGGATTCCCGGCTTCCAACGAGTTCGGCACGATCCAGTACAGCCAGTACACGCACATCAAGCCCACCATGTACTCGGGGGCCATGAAACGTCTGGTTCAGGCGCTGTGCGGCTTCGGCAAGCTGTTGCCGCGCCGCGATCTACCGGCCGTGCAAAGCAATGAACCCCTATCCATCACCCGCAGCGCCTCCATCTATGCCGAGGTCTTCGACCGGCTGAGCACGGACGAGGCCGAGGACATCGAGGCCCGCCAGGAGCGCTACGCGCGCGAGGTCGCCGAGGATGGCTTGCAGGTGCGCTATGACCATCGTTTCTTCCGCACACACGGGCTCTATCAGGCACAGGACGATCAATGGTGGCTGGTGGAGATCAGCAAGCAGCGGGGCGTGATTGCCATGCGCTTGCCACTGGACCCGCTGACGGTGCCGGTGCGCGATGCGCAGGGAGACATTGCCGAGTGGCCGTTCTTTGATGCCTTGCAGGCGCTGGAAGTCACCGATGAAGACGGCGAAACGCGCGAGCTGGTCGATGAGGACGGGATTGCGGTGCTTGAGGCCTTCGGCGGATTCCCGACCGGCCAGGGGTTCCCTTCCGACGATGCGTTGCTTGAGGCCTACATCCGTGCCGGCGAGGTCATTCGCCTGTTGGCGCCCGAGGGGCTGTCGGACTTCTACCGGCACAGCATGTATTCCACGGCCATGGGCTGGGCCTTCAATGACAAGGGCAATGAGGCGCACAACACGGGATGGCGGTTCGACGGCGATGGCATCCAGTCGGGCGTGCACCATCAGGTCAACATCGACATTGGCGAAATCACGCCCCCCGCGGCCGAGGCCGGCGCCGATGCAGTGGCGGCGCGTGCCAGGGCAACATCCTCGCTACTGGACAATGGCGAGCAACTGCGCGATCTACTCGCTCGCAAGGCCTACCGACTAACGCGCTCGCAGATCATCGGGCTGGAGCTGCTGCCCGATGAAGCATTCATTCGGGAGCTGGATCGCATCGCGGTGACGCCCATCGCGTCAGGAAGTGGCAGCCTGCGCCTGATTCGCGAGGGGCGGCTTTGGTGCGGCCACAAGAAGAATGCACAGCCCGAGCAGATCAAGTTCTATGAGCCCTTGCTGGGCTACCTGCTGTCGCACGACTTCCGCCCCGCGCGCGATGCGCTGCGCTTCACCCGTGTGGCGTGCGACACGACCATGCACGTGTTCTTCGATGGCGGCACCTTCAAGTGGGTGCGCTACTTCGTGGCGGACTCGGAAACGGCATCCACCACGGTCACGACCGACGACTTCGATGCGTGTTCATGGATCGGGCGGTTTACCCGCACCCGAGAGAGTGGCGCACGGCGCGTATCCGAGGGCTTCTACACCAGTGACTTCGATGACCGCCAGGAATTGGCCGGCAGCAAGATCGTGGAGCGCTTCAATCGGGAGTACCTGGGCCCGTGGACCATCGGCGTGAGCGATGACCTGGCCGACATTCGGCGCAACTACGCGTTTCGCAGTCACCGATTCCGCCACAACTACATCATCGAGCAAACCAGCGGCGAGCAGATGATGATCGGCGTGGCGGTGCCGGAGAACATCCGCGAGGCGTACTTCATCGGCACGATGCGGTACCGGGAGAGCTACAGCCGCAACAGCTCGTGGGAATACAAGACCCGCGGCGATCCGTACCTATACGAAGGATGGCGTTGCGTTGTGTCTACAGCAGGTTTTGCCGGCTGGCCTAGCGACATGCAGGAATGCCCGCCCGGATGCGATTCCATACGAGGGGTGGCCCTTAACCCAGGAAACCCGCGCGTCGCACGCTATGAGAGCTATTTCCCTTACAAGTGCTCGGAGTACATCGACACGGGGCCATGGGCGGAGAAGTGCGACAACCTGGATGCGCTGGTCTACAACGTCCCGGCGCCGCCGCTGCCGCCCAACGAGTCCGAGATCACGCCACGCAAGGCCGACTACATCGTGCGCTATGTGTCCGGGGCCGAGCCACGCAACAAGATCACGGTGCAAGACAAGCTCGAAGACGCGAGCTATGCCATCTCGAAGTTCAACATCCCATCCCCGGATGAGTTCGGCTTCAAGCAGAACATCCGCGCGGCCTTCAACGCCCTTGGTGACACGGACTCTGCGGTGTGGATGCGCAGCATCGACGGGCAGGTTTATGGCGATGAGCCCAGCAAAGAGCGTGGCGTCTACGGTCCCTATGACCAGGACTTCATTCAACCCAGCATCGTGTACATCGGAGTCGTGTGATGTCTGACCCCTGCGAAATCATCAATGAATACGGCACGCTGAGCGACAGCATCAGCTCGACGCGCGGCGTGGTGCTGGTAACTGCCCCCGCATCCCTCAGCGATGCCATCGAGACCACGATTGGCCGGGTGTACGAGGAAAGTGGCACGCTCAGCGAGAGCTACGAGGGTGTGCGCTACGGCGTCATCGAGGACAGTGCGACGCTCACTGAGGCCTACGTCGGCCTGCGCGACCTGGAAATGGTCATTGCCGACAGCGCCACCATCAGCGATGCACTGCATGTCTATGTCACGGCCACGCTGACGGATACCGGGACACTCAGCGACGCGCTGCACGCATCGGCAGCCCAGCATGCGCTCTACGATCAGGCGACCATCAGCGACGCCTACACGCCGATTCGCACGGCCCAGGCGCTGGTCAGCGAGGCGCTGACGATCAGCGATGCCTACCGGCCCACGCGCACGGCGACGCTCAGCGATTCCCTGACGGCATCGGATGCGTTGCACGCATCCACCAGCGCCGAGCTGGCCGCCAGCGGCACCTTGTCTGACGACTACCTTGTCAGCAGCAATGCGGTGCTCTATGACGAGCTGCGCATCGCCGATCAGTTCTATCCCGCCGGCACGCAGAC
Source organism: Pyrocystis lunula (assembly GCA_037576205.1). Lineage (NCBI taxonomy): Eukaryota > Dinophyceae > Gonyaulacales > Pyrocystaceae > Pyrocystis > Pyrocystis lunula. Next base: position 5,927 of record JAPIWU010389399.1, on the reverse strand, counting down.
CGCCGCCATCAGCGACACCTTGCTCATCAGTGAGGCCTATCACACGGCCGTCGCCGCCGCACTGAGCGATCAGGCAACGCTCAGTGATTTCCAGCACCCGCGGGTGCATGCGTCTGCGGTGCTTGCGTCGGCCGGCACGCTTTCCGATGCGCAGGTCATCGCCTCCGATACGGGCGCGGTGTTGCGCACTACCGGGACGATCAGCGACACCTACACCCCGGTGGCGCACCACGTGGCCGTGGTGAATGAAACCGGGTGGATCGAGGACAGCTTCATCATTCCCGGCTTTGGTGCCGCCTGGACGTGCCCGACCGACTCGTTCGCCATGTCGCGCTGGGAAGCCATCGAGGCTGATTCCATCGCCGAGGTCGATGGCGTGCTCTACGCGGCGACGCCGACCGGTCTGTATCGCCTGGACGCGGGGGCGGATGATCCGGACTTCACGCGTGTCGACGCGCGCATACGAGGCGGCCTGACCGACTTTGGCGCGGCGCAGCTCAAGCGGTTGAGCTATTTCTACCTTGGTTATGAGTGCAGCGGCGAGATGCGCGTCACTGTGGGGAGTGTCCCGAAGGGCGTGGAACAATCCTTTTCGTACCCATTCCCGAGGCGAGCCGCCAATGAGCCAGTGCCAGGGCGTGCACAACTTGGCCGCGGGACTCGCTCGCGGTATTGGCGCTTCACGCTCGAAAACGTCAATGGCGCCGACTTCTCCGTGTTCGACCAGCGCGTCGACATGGACGCCATGAGCCGGAGGGTCTGATATGGCACGGGCACCGTTTAGCCTCAACCTGACCAATGCCGGCGTGAACAACACGCGGGATGCGGTGCAGACGCAGATCGACCGCATGGCGCAGCGCTCGGACCAGACGCTGAATCAGGCGTTGCAGGTCATGGGCACCCTGGAAAACTTCCAGCCCATTACGCCGCCGACCGCCCCGACCCCGCCGGACGCGGACACCGATGACTATGTGATTGGTGACATCGAGTTTGGTGAGCCCGGCGTCCCGGAAGATGTCGCGGCTGACCTACCAGGGCTGGAATCGGCTGTCCCGTTCACGCGGGACGGCGCGCTATTGCAGTACGTCGATGGCATCCAGCAGATCAGCGTGCCGGTGCCGGACTTCCCATCTGCGCCGGACTACGACCAGCCCGAGCGGCCGACACTCGACCTTGACGGGCTGCGCCGCCCCGAGCGACCGGACGTGGCCGCCATCACGCTGCCCGACACGCTCGCGACGCCCACTATCGGCGAGCCGCAACTGGCGGACATCAGCCTGCCCGAGCTGCCCGACATTCAGATCCCGGAGCTGCCGGAATATGCGGCCATCGAGGCGCCGTCGCTGCCGGGCATCAGCTTGCCGTCGGAGCCGAATCTACTGGATGTCACCCTGCCCGATCCGCCTGTGCTGGCCGAGATCGCGGCGCCCGCCGTGCGCGAGCTGCAACAGCTTGCGCAGCCCAGCATCACACTGCCGGACGTACCGGAGCTGAAAGAGGTCACGATTGCCGATGCCCCGGCAATTAACCTGCCCGCGGCGCCGGAGCTGGCCGACATCGAGATTCCCGACTTCGAGTTCCCGGACCTGCCGACCTTCGACGCGGTGGCGCCGGAGTTCGAGGGACAGCCGCCTGCGCTGTCGATTCTGACCGACTGGCAAGAGCCCGAGTATCAGACCGAGGTGCTGGATGAGGTGATGACCACCGTGCGGTCGATGATGGCCGGTGAGACCACCCTGCCCGAGCCCATCGAGCGCGCCATCTACGAGCGCGCCCGCGACCGCGAGTTCATCACCGCGCGCCAGACGGAGCAGGAGGCGTTCAACGCGTGGGCCGGCCGCGGTTTCGAGATGCCGCCCGGCATGCTGGTGGAGCAGGTCAACGTCGCGCGGGAACAGGCCGCCACCCGCACCAATGCCGCCTCGCGCGAGCTGGCGATTGAGATCGGCCGGACAGCTATCGAGAACGTGCGCGCGGGGGTCCAGCAGGGCATCGCGGCCGAAGAACTGCTCTACAGCATCCACAACAACACGGTCACGCGGGCCTTCGAGCTGGCGCGGCAGCGCATCGACGCCGAGATCAGCATCTACAACGCGCAGGTCTCGCTGTTCAATGCACGCCAACAGGCCTACTCGACGGCGGCCCAGGTCTACCGCGAGCAGATCAATGGCGAGCTGGCGAAGCTCGAAACCTACCGAACCCGTGTGCAGGGCGCGCAGGCCATTGCCGAGCTGAACCGGACCCGCGTGGCGACCTACAGCGCCCAGGTGGAGGCCGCCAAGGCGCCACTGGAAGTGCATCAGCAGCAGATTGCGGCCGCCCAGGCCCAGGCCGCGCTGAACGAGGCGCGCGTCCGCATCTACACGGCGCAATCGGAAACCGAGCGCGCCAAGATCGACAACTTCCGCGGTCTGGTCGAGGCCCAGCGCAACATGCTGGCGCTGGATGAGGTCAAGGTGCAGGTGTATCGGGAGAAGGTCGGCGCGCAGCAGTCGCTGGCCGACATCTACCGGACCCAGGTGCAGGGCGCCGAGGCCGTGGCCCGCGTCAACGACCAGCAGCTTAACGCCTTCAACACCCGGATCGAAGCCGCGCTGGCACCGCTGCGCAAGTTCGAGGCCGAAGTCACGGCGATGCAGGCCCAGGCTCAGGCCCAGGACGCGCAGACCCGCGCCTATACCGCCCGCACCGACAGCGTGCGCGCGCAAAGCGATGTGTACCGCACACAGATTGAAGGCGTGCGGGCGCAGAGCGCGCTGAACGAGCAGCGGGTGAACATCTACGCCCGGCGTGTGGAGGCCGTGCGCAACCTGATCGAGAACTACCGCGCCCAGGTGGAGGCGGCTGGCGTGCAGTCGCAGGTGGAGCGCACGAAGATCGAGGCCTTCGCCAGCGAGACCAACGCCTACGCGCAGGAGGTCAACGCCGAGCGCGCCAAGGCAGATGTCTACGCCTCAGCGATGCGCGGCTATGCCTCGCTCCAAGACGCCTACCAGTCGCGCGTGGATGCGTTCGCGGCGACCATGCGCGCCATCGGCACCGCCAACGAGGTCAACGCCGCCAAGGTGGGCGCGGAGGCCCAGGCACTGAGCGCCGACATCGAGCGCTATCGGTCACAAACGCAGTACGAGCGGGAGCGGATCAACGCCCAGGCGCAGATCGTGGCGTCGAAGATCAGTGCCTACACCGCGGACATTGACCGGGTGGCTTCGGCCACGCGTGCCCAGGTATCCAAGGCAGAAGCCCAGGCCCGACTCACGGACTTGCAGCAGCGCCGCGAGCTATCGCAGTACGAGATCGCGCTGCGCCAGTACGACCAAGCCATTACGACTTCGCTCGAACAGTCGCGCTTGCAGCAGACATCCATCCAATCAGCCGGCTCCATCGCGGCGCAGCTCGCCGCGGGCGCGATGTCCGCCATCAACGTATCCGCATCGCTCAGTGGCGCGTCGTCGGAAAGCATCTCCAACGCCGCTTCCCACTCGGCCAACTGGCAATCGGAGTTTTAACCATGTCCCCTGACGATCTTGACCGCAAGCAAGATGAGCGACTGAACCGCACGCGCGCAGATGAACGCGCCCGAGCCCAGCGCACGCTCGACCAGACCCGCACGCAGGCTCGGAAGCCGCAGCCGCAGCCGCAGCCGCGAGCACAGCAGAAGAAGCAGCCATCGCGCATCAAGACGGGCGCGCAGCGGATCGGCAATGTCGCCAAGAAGGCCGCGCCCGAGATGCCGCAGGGCCGCATTCGTGGCGGTGGCGCCGCGCTGGCGCTTGGCGCAACGGGCGCGCAAACGGCGCAGACCCCCACGGAGACCTATTACAAGCGCTTCGGCATCGAGCCGCGCAATGACGGCACGATCACGGGCGACCTGCTCCCCAACATTGGCATCCGGACGCTGGGCGCCGCGTCTGACCTCGCTGACGCAGCCACTTTCGGGGTTGCCGGCAATCTCTTCTACCGCGACCGCCAGCCGGTCATACCGGGTGAAAACCAGCCGCAGCAGCCGCCCGTATCTCGGCCACAAGGCCAGAGTGCCGGCGGGATGCGGCCGGGTGCACAGTCGGGGGCCCAGCAAGGCAACGGCGCCAACAAGCCCCAGCGCACTGCAAAGCCGTCGGGCGGTGCGATCCAGCGCAACGGCAACACGTTCAGCGACCAGCAGATTGCCGGCGGTGCCGACTTCACCCCCGCGGGTGGTGGTCTTGCAGCATCGACTGCGCAGCCCGGTCGCCCGACGACCGCCCAGCGATTGCGGCAGTCCGGCCAGCGCCGAGAGGCACGACAGGCGAACGAGCAGGCGCAGATCGAGCGCCGCCGCACCCGCTCCACCCAGCAGGAGCAGGCGCGCGCCACCCGCCGGCAGAACCAGCAGGAGCGCGCAAACATGATGCGCATGCTCAAGGCCAATGCCAACGGCGGGCCGGGCGTGTCCGCGCGCATGCAGCGCGAAGCGCAGACGATGCTGGCGCAGATGGCGGGGAACAATGAGATGCCGGAGGTCATGGCGCCGCAGTCGCCCGAAGAGGCCCAGGCGCTCGCCTTGCGCGGCCAGGAGGCATCGCAGCAAGCGATGCTGGCGCAGCAGCAGCAGACCCAACAGGGTTTTGCCAACGAGCGCGAGGCATTGCAGACGGATGTCATGCGACAGCTCCAGAACATCGGCAGCCTGAGCCCCGAACAGCGGCAGAACCTTGTCGACCGCGCCCTTGTCATGCAGGGCGAGAGCCCCAGCGACGCACAGGGCTCTTTCTCGCTCAGCACGCTGCAAGGCGGCCCGAGCGACCCGGAGCAGGCAGTGGTGCTCAACGAGCGCACGGGTGAATACCAGCTCATCGGCCAGGGCGCAGGCGGCGGTGGCGCGCAAGGGCAGCCGACCCCGACGCCCGAAGAGTTCATTGCCGTCGCGCAGAACGATCCCAACTATCGCGGGCTGAGTCGTGAGCAAATTCTGGCCGCCTATCGCCGCTTCTACGGAGACGTTTGATGGCGAAGAGCATCGACGAGCTACCGAACCCGTTTGACCGCCCCTCCCTGCCCAACCCGCTTGATCCGGACTACGAGAAGCCCAGCGCGGCGCTCGGCGCCGTCAAGCGCGTTGGCGGCAATCTGGCGCGATCCGCGGGGCAGGCGCTCGAAGATGCCGGTGTGTCCAACCGCATCGACGAGTACGGCGAGCAGGTGCTGCGCGACAATCCGCAGTACGCCACCTCCGTCGGCGAGTTCGCCCGTAACCCGGTTGCAGGAACGACCGAGATTCTGGCCGACACCGCCACCCAGGCAGGACTCGCCGCGGGTGGTGGCTACACCGGCCGCAAGGTTGGACAGGCCATCGGCGGCATTGCCGGCGGGCTTATTGGCCGTGGCCCAGGCGCCAAGGCCGGCGCCAAGATCGGCGGCAATATCGGCGAATTGGTTGGCGGTACCGGCCCCCTTGCGCTGCAACCCTACGGCGGCATCCGTGCCGGCCAGGAAGCGCAGGGCATGGACGACCCCGGCCGCGCCGCGGCAGCGTCGCTCGCCGCTGGTGCCGTAGAGCGCTTTGCCGGCCCCGAGCGGCTGGCTGGCGCTTTGGTTGGCAAGGCCACCCCGACGCGTGCACCCGGCGTCAGCCGCGCGCAGTCGGCCGGCCAGGAGGCGCTACGCAGCGCATTGGCCGAGGCCCCGACGGAAGTCATGCAGAGCGGCATCGAGCGTGCCGGCGCCTTTCAGGATTTGGGCAGCGAGGAAGCGCTGGGCGATTACGCGTTCTCCGCGCTTGCCGGCGGCATCGGTGGTGCCGGCATCGGCGGCCCGCTGGGGGCGCTCAAGCCCGAGGGGCAGCCGGCACCGGACGCCCCGCCCGACAATCAAGAAGGATTGCCGGGCGCCGGTCTAGGCGGCCCGAACCCCGAGCCCCCGCCGGCCGAGCCGGCGCCAGGGCAGGC
>JAPIWU010389288.1:0-10503 GCA_037576205.1 Pyrocystis lunula | reverse complement strand
AAAACAAAATGAAATAAATAAAATGTAATAAAACAGCATGAAATTGAAATAAAATAAAATAAAATAAATAAAAGAATAAAAGAAAATAACATGAAAAATAAAAAATAAAGTATAATAAAATGAATTAAAATGAAATAAAAATAAAATAAAATAAAACAAAATAAAATAAAAAAAGAAATAAATTAAAATAAGATAACATACAATGAAATAAAACAAAATAGAACAGCATAAAACAACATAAAATAACATAGAAACAAAACAAAACAAACAAAACAAAACAAAACATAACGAAACAAAACAAGACAAAATAAAACAAAACAAAACAAAACAGAATAAAATACAATAAAATAATATAAAATAAAATAAAACTAAATAAAAATGTAATAAAACACAACAAAATAAAATTACATAAAATAAATAAAAAATGAAAAAATAAAATGAAACAAATAAAATAAAAACAAAATAAAATAAAATAAAACAAAATAAAATAAAACAAAATAAAATAAAATAAAACAAAATGAAATAAAAAATAAAATAAAACAAAATAGAATAAACAAAACAAAATGAAATAAAACAAAATAAAATAAAATAAAGCAAAATAAAATAAAATAAAACAAAATAAAATAAAACAACACAAAATAAAAATAAAATCAAGTAAAGGAAAATTAAAAATGAAATAAGATGCAAATACATTTGAATGAAACAAAACAAAATAAAAATGAATAATATAGAATAAAATGGAATAAAATGAAATAAAACGAAATGAAATAAAACAAAACAAAATAAAAATAACATAAAATAAAAGAAAATAAAATAATTTAATTTAATTTGAAATAAAATAAAACAAAATAAAATACAACAAAAACAAATAAATATAAATATAAATATGAAATAAAATGTAATAAAAGAAAATAAAACAAAATAAAATAAAACAAAATAAAATAAAAACAAAATAATTTAAAATGAATTAAAATAATATAATTTTACATAACATAATATAATATAATATAAAATGATTTAAAATGAATAAAATAATATTAAATAAAATAACATAAAACAATATAAAATAAAAAATGAAATAAGATTAAAAATAAAATAAAATTGAATGGCATAAAAATATAAAATAAAACAAAATAAAATAAAATTAAAATAAAATTAAAATAAAATAAAACAAAACGAATAAATAAAATGAAATAAAATAAAGTTGAAATGAAATAAAATAATATAAAATGAAAAAATAAAACAAACTAAAATAAAACAAAATAAGAATAAAAATAAAGAATAAAATTAAAATAAAATAGAACAAAATAAAACAAAATAAAATAAAATAAAACAAAACAAAATAAAAAATAAAATAGAAGAAAATAAAATAAAACGAAACAAAACAAAACAGAATAAAATAAAATAAAATAAAATAAAATAAAATAATAAGACTGAACAAAATAAAATAAAATGAAATAAATGAAAAATAAAATTGGAAAATAAAATAAAATACAATAAATAAAAAAGAACACAAAATAAAATAAAATAAAATAAATAGAACAAAATAGAATAAAATAAAACAAAAACAAATCAGAATAAAACAAAATAAAATAAAATAAAATAAACCAAAATAAAATAAAATAAAATAAAACAAAATAACATAGAACAAAACAAAATAAAACATAAATAAAAATAAAAATAAAAATAAAAATAATATGAAATAAAATAATATAAAACAAAATAAAATAAAATAAAATAAAGTAAAATAAAATAAAATGAAACAATATAAAATAAAATAAAATAGAAACAGAAATAGAAATCAAATAATATAAAACAAATTAAGAATAAAATAAAATAAAATAGAAACAGAAATAGAAATAAAATAATATAAAATGAAATAGAATAAAATAAAAATGAAATGGAATAAAATAAAATAGAAATAAAATAGAACAAAATAAAATGAAACAAAATAAGAAAAATAAAATAAAGTAAAATGAAATAAAATAAAACCAAACAAAATGAAATGAAATGAAATAAAATAAAATAAAATGATAAAATAAAATCAAACAAAACAAAACAAAACAAAACAAAACAAAACAAAACAGAACAAAACAGAACAAAACAAAACAAAACAAAACAAAACAAAACAAAATAAAATAAAACAAAACAAATCAAAACAAAACAAAACAAAATAAACTAAAATAAAATAAAATAAAATAATTAAAATATAAAATAGAACAAAACAAAATAAGATGAAATAAAATAAATAAAAATAAAATAACAGAAAATAAAATGAAATAAAATAAAATGAAATAAAATAACAAAATAAATTAAAATAAAGATAATATAAAATAATATAGTTGAAACAAATTAGAAAAATAAAACAATAAAAAATAACATAAAATAGAATAACACAAAATAAAATAAAATAAAATAAAATAAAATAAAATAAACACATAAGATAAATAACACAAAATAAAATAAAAAATAAAAACGAAATAGAACAAAACAAAACAAAACAAAACAAAAACAAAACAAAACAAAATAAAACAAAAAACAAAACACAACAAAACAAAACAGAATCACATAAAACAAAATAACTTAAAATAAAATAAATAAAAATTAAAAATAAAACAAACAAAATAAAAATAGATTAAAATAAAATTAAATAAAATAAACTACGACAAAAACAAAATAAAACAAAATAAAATAAAACCAAATAAAATCAAATAAAATAAACTAAAAATTAATTGAAATAAAACAAAACAAAATAAAATGAAATAAAACAAAATAAAATAATATAAAGCAAAATAAAAATAGAATAAAAATAAAACAAAATAAAACAAAACAAAAATAAAATAAAATAAAATAAAATAAAACAAAATAGAATCAAATAAAACGAAAATGAAATAAAATAAAACAAAACAAAATAAAATCAAAAATCAAATAAAATAAAATTAAATAGACGAAGCAAAATAAAATAAAATAGAATAAAAAAGAAAAATAAAATAAAAAAATAAAATAAAATAAATAAAACGCAAGAAAATTTAACAAAGAAAAATAAAATAGAACAAAACAAAACAAAACAAAAACAAAATAAAATAAAACAAAATAATATTAAATAAAATAAAACAAAATAAAACAAATTAAAATAAAACAAAACAAAATAAAATAAAATAAACAAAATAAAATAAATTAAAATGAAACAAAATAAAATAAAATAAAACAAAACAAAATAAAAAATAAGCTGACATAAAAATATAATAAAATAAAATAACATGATATACAAAATAAATTAATATAAAACAAAATAAAATAAAACAAAATAAAAATAAAATAAGAATAACATAAAATTAAACAAAACAAAATAAAATAAAAACTAAAAAATAAAATAAAACAAAACAAAACAAAACGCAATAAAAGGAAATAAAACAAAAAATAAAATGAAAATATAATAAAATAAATACGAATAAAACAAAATGAAAATAAAATAAATTAAAATAGAATGAAAAAATAAAATGCAACAAGATGAAATAAAACAAAATAAAAAACAAAATAAAATAAAAATGAAATAAAATAAACATAAAATAAAATAAAACAGAACAAAATAAAATAATATAAGATAAAACAAAATAAAATAAAAACAAAATAAAAATAAATAAAATAAGATATCATAAAATGAAATAAAATGTAATGGAAAATAAAACAAAACAAAATAAAATAAGATAAAATAAATAGAATAAAACAAAACAAAGCAAAACAAAACCAAAATAAAAAATAAGATACAACAAAACAAAACAAAACAAAACAAAAATAAAATAAAATAAAATAAATAGAAAATAAAATAAAACAACACAAAATAACATAAAATAAAATGAATGTAAATAAAATGAAAAATAAAGTAAAATAAAATAAAAATCAAAAATAGAACAAAATAAAACAAAATAAAACAAAATAAAACAAAATAAAACATTAAACAAAATAAAATAAAATAAACAAAATAAAATAAACAATACAACAAAACAAAACAAAATAAAAAATAAAAAATAAAATAAAGGAAATAAAATATAATAAAGTATCATACAAATATCATAAAATAAAAATAAATAAAATAGAATAAAATAAAACGAAATAAAATAAAATATAAAATAAAATAAAATAAATAAAAAATAAATTAAAATAAAATGAAATAAAATAAAAATGAAATAAAATGAAATAAAATAAAACAAATTGAAATAGAATACAATAAATAAAATAAAATAGAATAAAATAAAATAGAATAAAACAAAATAAAATAAAATTAAATAAAATAAAATATAACTAAAACAAAATAAAATAATCATAAAAATAAAATAGAACAAAACAAAACAAAACAAAACAAAACAGAACAAAATTAAACAAAATAAAAAACAAAACAAAACCAAACAGAACAAAGCAGAATCAAATAAAAATTAAAAATAAATAAAAAATGAAATAAAACAAAACAAAACAAAATAAAATGAATGGATAAAATAAAAATAAAACAAAATAAAACAAAATAAAATAAAACCAAATAAAATAAAATAAAATAAAAATAATAACATTAACCAAAATAAAATAAAATAAAACATAAAATATCACATCAAAATTTTTTGAACAAATAAAATAAAACAAAATAAACTAAAAATAAAAGAAACTAAATCAAAATAAAATAAAATAAAACAAAACAAAAATAAGATAAAATAAAATAAAATAAAATAAAAATGTCATAAAATAAAATAAAACCAAATAAAATAAAACAAAATAAAATAAAACAAAAATAAAAATAAAATAAAATAAGATAAAACAAAACAGAATAACATAAATTAAAAAAATAAAAATAGAATAAAACAAAACATAACAAAACAAAATAAAAGAAAATAAAATAAAATAAAATAAAATGGAATGAAAATATAATAAAATAAAATAAAATAAAACAAAATAAAAATAAATTGAATTAAAATTCAATGAAATGAAGTAAAGTAAAATAAAATAAAACAAAATAAAAAACAAAATAAAATAAAACAAAATAAAATAAAACAAAATGAAATAAGAATGAAATAAAATATTATAAAATGAAATAAAAAACACAATAAATTAAACATAAAACAAAAATAAAATAAAATAAAATAAAAAATAAAATAAAATAAAATGAAAATAAAACAAAATATAATTACATAAGATATAATAAATAAAAAACAAAGCAAAACAAAAACAGAATAAAATAAACTACAATAAAAACAAAACAAAACAAAAATAAAATAAGATAAAATGCAAAAATAAAAATAAAATGAAACAAAACAAAATAGCATAAAAATAATAAAAGATAAAATGAATAATAAAATAAAATTAAAATAAAATAATCAAAGAATACAACCAAATAAAGCAAAATAAAACAAAATAAAACAAATTAAAATTAAACAAAATAATATTAAATAAACATAATAAAATAAATTGAATTAAAATGAATCAAAATAAAATAAAACAAAACAAAACAAAAATAAAATAAACTAATATAAAAATAAAATAAAATAAAATAAATTAAATAAAAATAAATTAAATAAAATAAAACAAAATAAAATAAAATAGAATAAAATAAAATAAAAATAAAATAGAACAAAATAGAATAAACTAAAAATAAAAGAAAATAAAATAATAAAGAATAAAATGAAAATAAATGAAATGAAATAAAATAAAAATGAAATGACATAGAATGAAATAAAATAACACGAAATAAAATAAAATAAAATAAAATAAAATAGAATAACATAACATAAAATAAATAAAACAACATGAAATAAAATAATCAACAAAATAAAATAAAATAAAATAGAACAAATCAAAACAAAACAAAACAAAACAAAGCAAGGCAAAAATAAAACAAAATAAAACAAAATAACACAAAACAAAACAGAATCAAACAAAAACAAAAATAAAACAAAATAATAAAGAATGAAATAATAAACAATAAAATAAAATAAAATAAAACAAAACAAAATGAAATAAAATAAAATAGAAAATAAAATAAGATAAAATAAAATAAAACAAAATGAAATAAAATGAATTAAAATAAAAAAGCAAAACAAACAAACATAAAACAAAACAAAACAAAAATAAAATAAAACAAAATACAACAACATAAAACAAAACAAAATAAAACGAAATAAAATACAACAAAATAAAATAAAATAAAACAAAATTAAATAAAATAAAAACAGAATAAACAATAAAACAAAAGAAAATAAAATTAAATATGAAATAAAATAAAAATAAAATAAAATACAGCAAAATACAATCAAATAAAATAAAACAAAATCAAACAAAATAAAATTAACCATAATAAAATAAAATAAAATAAAATAAATAAAATAAAATGAAATTAAAAAATGAAATAATACAAAAACAAACAAATTAAAATTAACCAAAAATAAAATAAAATAAAATAAAATAATAAAATGAAACAAAATAAAATAAAACAAAACAAACAATAAAATAAATTAAAATACAACAAAATGCAATAAAACAAAATGAAATGAAATGAAATGAAATGAAATGAAATGAAATAAGATGAAATGAAAGAAAATAAAATAATATAAAAAGATATATCATAAAATATGATATAAGTAAACAAAATAAATGAAATAAAATGAAAATAAAATAAAAGAAAATAAAACAAAACAAAACAAAACAGAACAAAACAGCATGAAATAAAATAAAACAAAACAAAACAAAACAAAACAAAATAAAATAAAATAAATAAAAAATGAAACAAAACAAAATAAAATAAAATAAAATAAATAAAAAATTAAATAAAATAAAACAAAACAAAATAAAACAAAATAAAATAATATAAAATGAATTAAAATACGACAAGATAAAATAAAATAAATCAAAATAAAACAAAATAAAATAAAACGAAATAAAATAAAATAAAATAAAATAAAACACAATAAAATAAAATAAAATAAAACAAAGTAAGACAAAACAAAACAAAACGGAATAACATAAAATAAAATAAAATAAAAATAAAATGGGAAATATAATAAATTAAAAATAAACGAAATAAAAATAAATTAAATTAAAATAAAATGGAATGAAATAAAATAGAATAAAATAAAATAAAATAAAACAAAATAACATAAAACAAAATAAAATAAAACAAAATAAAATAAAACAAAATTAAATAAAACAAAATAAAACAAAATCAAATAAACATGAAATAAATTAAAAAATAAAAGAAAATAAAACAAAAATAAAAACATATAAAATAAAACAAAATCAAATAAAGTCAAATAAATTAAAAACAAAATAATATAAAGTTAAATAAAATAAAATAAAATGATATAAAATGCAATGAAAAATAAATCAAAATAAATTAAAATAAAATAAAATAAAAACATTAAAACGAAACAAACAAAACCAAAATAAAATAAAATAAAATAAAACAAAACAACACAAAACAAAACAAAAAATAAAATAATAAAATAAATAAAAAATTAGATAAAACAAGACAAAATAACATGAAATAAAATAAATAAAAAAATGAAAACACAAAATTAAATTAAATAAACAGCAAAAAATAGAACAAAATAAAAAATAAAACAAAATAAAACAAAATAAAATAAACCAAAATAATAGAAAATAAAATAAAACAAATAAAACAAATTAAAATACAACAAAATGAAATAACATCAACAAAAAATAAATTAAAATGAAACAACATAAAATAAAACAAAGCAAAACAAATATAAAATAGAATAAAATGAAATAAAATGAAAAAAATTAAATAAAAAAATAACATAGAATAAAAATAAATAAAATAAAAAACAAACAAAATAAAATAAAATAAAATAAAATGAAATAAAATGAAATAAAAAATAAAATGAAATGAAATAAAAATAAAATGAAATAATCTGCAATAAAAGAGAACAATTTAAAATAGAATAAAATAAAAATTAAAATAAAAAATAGAATAAAACAAAATAAAATAAAATAAAATAAAATAAAATTAGAAAATGAAAACGAAATAAAATAAAAAATAAAAATAAAATAGAACAAAACAAAACAAAACAAGACAAAACAAAACAAAACAAAATTAAACAAAATTAAACAAAACAAAACAAAACAAAACACAGCAGAATCAAAAAATAAAATAAAATAAAATAAAATAGATAATAAAATAAAACAAAACAAAATAAAACCAAATAAAATAAAATGAAATAAAATAAAATAGAACAAAATAAAACAAAATAAAATTAAAACCAGATAAAATAAAATAACAATAAAATAAGTTAAAATAAAACAAAATAACATTAAATAAGACAAAATAAAATAAAACAAAATAAAAATTTAATGAAACAATAAAATAAAACAAAATAAACTAAAACAAAAATAAAATAAAATGAAATAAAAGGAAACAAAACAAAATAAAATAAAACAAAACAAAAATAAATTAAAATAAAATGAAAATCAATTAAAATGAAATTAAATAAAATTAAACAAAATAAAATAAAATAAAATAACAAAATAAAATAAAATAAAACAAAATAAAACAAAACCAAATAAAATAAGACAATAGAAAATAAAATAAAATAATACAAAACAAAACAAAACGAAATAAAAGAAAATAAAAATAAAAATAAAAAAATATAATCAAGTAAGATAAAATAAACAAAATTGAAATAAAATAAATTAATATAAAAGTAAAAGAAATAGAATTTAAAAAATAGAACAAGATGAAATAAGACAAAATAATTTAAAATTAAATAAAATAGAAATGAAGTAAAATAAAATAAAATGAAATAAAATAAAACCGAACAAAATAAAAAATATGAGATAAAACAGAATCAAATAAAATCGAATAAATCAATATGAAATAAAAACAAAATAAAAATGAAAAACAACATAAAATAAAAATGAAATGTCATAAAATGCAATGACAAACAAAACAAAATAAAACAAAATAAAATAAAATAAGAAATAAAATAAAACAAGACAAAAATAAAATAAAATACGATAAAACAAAACAAAACAAAACAACATAAAAATTAAAAATAAATTAAATTAAATTTAATTAAATTAAATTAAAAAAGCAAACAAAATAGAATAAAATAAAATTAAAAATAAAATGAACAAATAAAAACAAAATAAAAATGAAAAACAACATAAAATAAAAAAGACATGTCATAAAATGCAATGGACTAGCATAGAATAAAATCAACAAAACATTAAAACACAAGCAGGAAATCATTACTAATCAACACAAAAAGCTTTATAAACTTGCTGGCGATGTTGTCAACTGCTTGGTGGCGTTGTAAGCTGCCTGGTGGCTGCGTTAACTCGCTGGCGGTTGTGTAAGCTGTTTGGTGGTTGTGTAATGAGTGTAGCGGTTGTGTAAGCTTGTTGGTCGTGTGTCATTGTTGTGAGTATGTAACTTTTGTCGGTGGTATTGCAAACTGTTTGGTGGCTTTGCCAACTGGTTGATGTGTTTTGCAAGTTGTGTGATTGTGTTGTAATATTGTGGGTGGCTGTGCAAACTTGTGAGTGAGCTTGTTAACTTGCTGGTGGCATGTTAAACGTGTTGATGTGCTAGCAATATTGCTGATGGGAGTGTAGCTTGTTCGTGGCTTTGTAAGCTGGTTGGTGGTTTGGTTCACTTGATGGGTGGCGTTGTAAACCGGTGTATGACTGTGTATGTGTTAGTGTTTGGTGTGTGATGTTTCTAATGTTATGTAACTTGTATGCGGGTATACCGCCGCTTTCAGTTTACGTTAGTTTTACGCTATAGTTTGCAATGATTTCCTTCTCTAGACTGGGCCGTGCATGGCTTTATCTTTATTTCGGTTTGATTTAGTTTGCACTGTTACCCAAAAGTCATTGTTTATGGTTATTCTAGGTTTTGTGCATGCAATCTTATATTAAGTTACTCTCATGTTGCTGTGCTAGGTGCGCCTGCCCCAGTTGCCGTGGCTGGCCTGACTGCTGTGGCTGAGTCCCCTCTTGAGGGGGGGGGCCGGCGGGGCCCCCGCCGCACGTGCAGCCCTCTGTTCTTCCTGATCGACCTGCATCCCACTCTCTACCCTGGCTTCCTCTTCCTGTCTGGCTGCCGCTGTGGCACGCTGGGCCTGTTGTGCCGCCGCGCAATGGTCCACCAACGCCTGTAGTGCCGTGAGCGTGCTACCTCCCAAGGGTCGGGCAACCCTTCCGAGGGAGTTAGAAGCGGACGCCCGCATCCCTGGGATCGAGCAGCCAGGTTGCATTGCGGGTCTCTGCCGTTCCCACTCCCGGAACGGCCTCTGCTGCCGCGCCGCAGCTGTAGGGTGCAGCTGACTGATGAGGTGGACCTGCAGCCCGGGATTGGTGGCAGCCAGCGTATGGATTCCCGCAGCCTCAAGGAGCCAGCCCCATACTGCCAGGCTCCACTGCCAAGCTCTTGGCCTCCCTGTCCTTAGGACTGCTGCGATGTGCCGGCATATCCAATCCCCGAGCGCTACCTGCCGAGAT
>JAPIWU010389179.1:0-10509 GCA_037576205.1 Pyrocystis lunula | reverse complement strand
GAACTACATTACATTACATTGCATGGCATTATACTACCGTTGGTGAAATTTACATGTGCATTTAGAGTACACTACATTCCATTACATGGCCGCTTCCCATTCTTTGGCGCCGCCCCACCGACGGGAGGCGGCTCGGGAGGCCCTGACTGCGGGCCAGCACGACCATGGCACTCGCGAAATATTCGCAGTGGCCGCGCAATTCGCCGAGCAGGAAGGCTTCGATGGGGGAGGTCGTCTCGTCGCCCAGGGCGGGGGGTGTGTCGGTGTATCGACCCGTCGCGCGCAGGTGGTCGCGAATCGCCAGCGCTCGGTCGAAGTCGCTGCTTTGGCCAGCGACGACCTCCGCCGCCAGGCGTGCGACCCGAGGATCGAGCGCGGGCAGCTGGAGATAGCGGTCCGAAGAGCGTGATCCGCCGAGGCTCGCTTCGATGGGCTGCGCCGTGCGGTCTCGGCGCAGGCGCATCGCATCGCGCTCGAGGGCGCGCCCCCAGACCGTGTACCGCACTCGCTCGTCGCCTCGGCCCGAGAGGTAGAGCCCGCCGTTGCGGTCGCTCTCGAGACTCTGGAAGGGGCCTTCGATGCGCTGGACTTCGCCCGGTGTGAAGAGCACGCCGGCGTCGACGGGTTCTCGCAGGATGCGCTGGGCGACATCGGGCGCCGCGCCAGGGGCGGCGAGTTCGATCCCGAAGCGTCCGACGCCGTTCACCCGACGGCGACTCGGGACGCGGTCCTCGGTGGAGATCGCCCAGTTCGTGCCATCGAAATAGTCGAAGGCCAGCCCCCGCCAATAGGCCTCCGGTGGGTCCGGCAATTCGCCGCCTCCGACCGCCTCGACACGCATCACGACGCTGTGGTCCATGCGGATGCGGCCGACTTCGCCGAGGGCGACCCGCTCGGAGAAGCCCGAGAGCGAGAGTCCCTTGCCGATGCCGCCTTGAAGCAGATTCGTGCGCACGCGCGGCAGCGTCACGAAGAGCGCCGCAGCGAGCACCAGCGAGACGGTCGTCGCCACGACGGTCATGCGACGCAGATCCGCGGCGACTCCCCGGGTCGCGGCGGCGGGGTCTCCCGCCTCCGTGGCTTCGCTGGCCAGCGTATGCAAGAGCAGCGTCCAGGTCACCGTGCCTAGAAACAAGATGAGCAGCGGCGGAAAGAAGACGCTGTCCGTGAGGTTCGAGGCCAGGATCACCTGGAAGAGAGCGAGTGCAACGAGCACGAACTCCGACTTGCGCGGGCGGGCATCCATCAGCTGGAGCCCCTGGGCAAGCGACGTGAAGTAGGCGAGGGAGATCGTCGCGGGATTTCCCGAGAGCGCCGAGCGAATCGTCACGGTCGTGATGCCGGCCATCAGGATATTCAGCCAGACGGGACTGCGTCGGAAGGCCGGGGGATCGTGGCGGGTCACGAAACTGAGGGCGAAGGCGGCGCACTGGATCCCGATCACCCAGGCGGGCAGCTGCTGCGTCAGCCAGATCGTCGCGCTCGCAACGATGGACATCAGCCAGGCGGCGGCGGGCCGTGGCGCTTCGACGGCGCCCCGGAAATCTCGGCGGCTCATGTCGAGCCTTCCGTCGTGGTGGTCGCCGGCGTCTCGGGGGCGGCGTGGGCGAGGTAGGTCAGGAGATCGGTGCGGTGGGCGAAGCCGGTGGCGGGCAGGATGCGCAGCGCCGACGAGCGGAGACCGACGCGCAAGCCTGCCTCGAGGGACGAGACCACTTCCGAGGCGGTGCGGGCGATGCGTTCCTCGAAGGCCGGACCCGGTCCGACCCCGGCCAACGCGAGGGCGACCTCGACCTCGCCGGAAGCCTCGCCCTCACGTTCGCCGACCAGGAGTCGGCCCACCCGCAGACTGCGGCGCCAATTCACGCGGCCGTGACCATCGCCGGGGAGGAATTCGCGCAGGCCCGCAACTTCATCGCCGCGGCGCGCCTGGCCGACCTGCTCCTCCCAGTGGCGATTCGCCGGCGAGGCGTCCTCGGGGATCGCCGCCGGGAATACGTGGGGGTAGACGAGCGCGGTCTCTTCGAGATCGATCTCCCGGGATTTCACGAAGAGTCCGAAGGGAAAGCGCGTCGAGACGCGAACGCGATCGAAGTGAAGCTCTCCGCGGCGGCTCGGCTCGAAAACATAACTCCGCGGCAGACTCTCGCCGGGACCGACGCGCAGGGCGAAGGCCCGGCCCGCCGCTTCGAGTCCGTCGCCGCCTTCGATCTGGTCCTCGAGCAGGATCGCGAAGGAGACGATGCGCTTCTGTTCGTTTCGGACGCGCAGGACGACCCGCGCCAGATGTTTCGCGAAGAGCTCTCGCGGCAGCTTCCGCTCGACCTGTATTCCGCGCAGGGAGGCTTCGGAGAGAAAGCCCGACAGCACCAGAAAGGCGAGCATCAAGGAGAGCACGAGATAGAGCAGGTTGTTGCCCGTGTTCAGCGCCGCGAACCCGACGCCGAAGATGATCGCGATGAAGCACCAGCCCGCCCGGGTCGCGCGCAAGGACCGGGGCGAGTGGAATCGGCTGCGTGCGCGCGTCAAACGGGGATCGCGACCCGGTCGATGATCTCGCTCAGGATCCACCTTGCTTCCTCGGCCTCGGGTTGCAGCCCGCCGCGAGCATGAACCGCAACGCGATGAGACAGGACATCGATCGCCAGGTCGCGAATGTCCTCGGGGATGGCGTAGTCGCGCCCTTCGATCAGCGCGTTGGCCTGGGCGACCCGGCGCAGCGCGAGTGCCCCGCGCGTCGAGGCGCCGAGGGCCAGCCCCTCGTGGAGGCGGGTCGCTTCGACGAGGTCGAGCAGGTAGCCGAGCAGGCTGTCATCGATCTTGACCTCGCTGGCGGCCTTTTGGAGGCCCAGGAGTTCCGCTGGGCCTAATACGCGTTCGAGCTGGGGGAGTACCCGCGTGCCGGGATCCTGGGCCAGGACCCGGGCTTCGTGTTCGCGCGCGGGGTATCCGATCGAGAGTCGCATCAGGAAGCGGTCGAGTTGGCTCTCCGGGAGAGGATGCGTTCCGTGGTGTTCGAGCGGGTTCTGGGTGGCGACGACGAAGAAGGGGTCGGGCAGGTCGTGAGTGATCCCGTCGACGCTGACCGTTCGCTCGCTCATCGCTTCGAGCAGTGCGGACTGGGTCTTCGGGCTCGCTCGGTTGACTTCGTCGGCGAGCACGAGGTGGCCAAAGAGGGGGCCCGGCTGGAAACGGAAACCAAGGGCTGCCCCCGGCGTCGTCGTCTCGGGAATGGCCAGACCCGTCAGATCGCCGGGAAGCAAATCGCTCGTGAACTGGATGCGGCGAAACTCGCCGTCGAAGGTTTGCGCCAGCGCCTGGGCAAGGGTCGTCTTGCCGACGCCGGGTACATCGTCGAGCAGCAGGTGACCGCCCGCGAGCAGACACAGGATGGCCTTGCGCACGACCTCGGGTTTCCCGTGCACCGCCCGTTCGATCTCGCGCGTCCAACGCTCGGACAGCTCGGCGGCTTCTCGGGCCGTCCAGTGGTGTTCCTGCTGGAGGTTCATGCGCTGACGTTTCCTTGTTGCGAGGGCCCGCCTTCCAGCGCGGGCGGCCGACGGCGGGGGCATCGAGGCGGAAGCCTTGGGGTCGTTTCGGCCTCGGGGCGCGTTGCCATGAGGGACGTCCGCCGGATCCGGCCGGTTCTCCCACGCACCGGGGCGCGGGACGGATCGGCAGGCGGCAAGCGAGAGGCAACGCCGCGGCGAAGGGACACAACGCCCGGCGTTCCTGCGCTTACGAGGTCCCGCGAGGCGAGGCGCCGATCAGGCGGGCGCGCAGCGCGCGGGTGTCCCACGCCTGGGCGGCCAACGCGATGCCTACGACATGCGGCGAACTAGAAGCTGTACTTGATCTCGCCGTAGATGCGGTCGTTCGAATCGAAGGCGCCGACGCCGAAGCGCGGGCCGTCGAAGAAGACGAGCCAGCCACCCTCGACCTTGATCGAATCGGTGACTTCGTAGTCCGCCGAGGCGCGGAAGATCGCGCCGTCCTGGAAGCGTTCACCCTGGACGACCGCCAGCAGCGTCACGTCGAGGCGCTCCCGAAAGAAGGGACGGCTCACGCGCAAGCCGGTTTCGAAGTTGTCCTGGGCGGTCAGCTCCTTGATTCCGGTCGGCCCGCCGGGATGGTCGATCAGGTGTCGGTTGACGACTTCCAGGGCGACGGTGAGCTGATCCGGGCCATACCACTCGACGCCGACCATCGTGTCGATGCGGTCGCGTTCCTGGTTCAGGAAGGGCAGAAAGGGGGGACCCCGTTGATCGAAGCGCAGGGTGCGGGTACCCCAGGTGTAGGCGCTCTCGAGTTTCAGGAGCCAGGCACCCCAGGTGATATTTCCAGCGGCACCGAGCAGTCCGATCTTGTTCGCCTCGAAGCGGAGGCCCGTCCCCAGGATATCCGGATTGCGTGCGGTCTCATCGACGTAGGCTCCGTAGACGGAGAAGTCCCAACCGCTGAAGCGGCCGTCGAATTTTCCGGCGATTCCGGGCATCCCCGAAAAATCGCTGCGCCCATCGATCTGCGTGCCCGCGACGAGTCCGGCACCGCTGAAGGCGTCGGACACGAAGTCGCTTCCGATCGGCGGATTGCGGTCGTAGCGGTTCTCGGGGATCACCAGGAACTGGCCGCTCCAGGGACCACTGACGGCGTCGAGCTTGACCATGGCCTTGGGTCGGCGCAGGTCTTCGATGTCGACGAGGCCCGGTTCCTTGTTGTCGAGGGGATTTACGACATCGACGACGCGGAAGGTGTCCGAGCGGCCCCAGTTGACGATCTTGCGGCCGAGCGTGATGTCCACGTTGTCGTGGAGGGGGCCCGTGATGTAGGCCTCGCCCGAGTCGACCTGCCACTCGTACACGTCCAGGACGGCGCCGTTGTAGTCGCTGCGACCCTGGATGCGGTAGGCGAAATCGTACCAGGCGAGCGCTTCGGCGCGGATCTGCCACTCGCCCGGCAGCTGCACGTCGAGTTGCAGGAAACCGTCGAGGTCGAGGCGAGAGAGGCCACCGAAATCCGTGGTCCCCCCAAGCCCGTCGGCGGCCGTGTGGGAGAGGTAATTGTAGACAGCGCCGACCGCGAGCGATCCGCTGAGGTCGACATTTTCGTAGAGGACGTCGCCGAAGGGCAGGGCGACGAGCCAATCCGGCGGGCTTTCTTCGAGATCGTCGAGCTCCGAGACATCGAAGTCGTCGTCGAAGCCCCCCATGAAATCGTCTTCGTCGTCTTCGGCAGTGGAGACGGTCGCGCTCGCCAGGATGAACGCGGGCAATACGAGGAACACCGCCGCGAGCAGGGCGCGGAGTCGTCGCGAACCAGGGCCCCTGGCGGCGCCTGTCGCAGACAGCGCCCGGGAGCGCCCAACCGCGGCGCTCCACCCCGATCGGGAGTTCACGAATCGGGTCCCGACTCCAGGCCCCGCACGGAAAATCCATCGAAATCGAGGTCCTGGTTGAACTTCACATCGCTGGTTCGAAGGATCGTCTTGTGAAGGGTCTGCTTGCCCTTCTTCGTCGTCATCGTCATGACCGTCGGGACCCAGATCCCCTCGATCTGCTCGAGCTCCTGGATCTCGAGGTATTTGTTGCGCTTGCCCTTTTTGACCCAGATCTTCGAGCGGATCACGACGTCGTTGTCCTTGCGGACGAACTGGATCGCCTTCGTATATCCGGTCTCGTCGATCTCGTCTTCGTCGATCGGCGTCGACTGAATGATCCAGACCGGGTGACCGTCGACTTCGCTCTCCTGGAGCAATTCGTACTCGTAGTTTTCGAGTGGGCGGTCCGTCATGTCGGCGTAGCTGAAATCCGAGCCCATGAAGGAGCCGCTCTTGTCGCTCGACGCGATGCGCTTGGTCTTCTTCAGGGCGGGCAGATAGAGCCACTGATCGTCATCGCGCTCCGCGGCGTCGTAGTCGTAGGTGAGAAATCCCGTGTCCTGGACGTCGGCGGGGCTCATGAAGAACATCATGGAATAGGTGTCTTCGCCCTTGTCCTTCGAGAAGGAGCGAAGCTCGCGGACGCGCTGATTGCCGCGTTTGTCGATCAAGATCATCTGCAGGTTCGACGTCTGGTTGTCGCCGTCGTCCCGCTCGTCGACGCGGGTCATGATCTCCCGCGCCTTGGGATCATCGGCGGCGGTGGCGACCCCGGGGACGGCGATCGCGAGCAGCCCGGCGAGGGCGGCGAATAACACGGGAGCAGAGGACGGCAGAAGCTGGGAAAACATGGAACCTCGATTCTGGGAACTCGATTCTGTGAAGACGTGGGGCGATGTCCGGATGATCCGCTGGGGAGGGTCGAATAGGGGGCGAATATAGGGTCGAATATTAGGGTCGAATATCAGGGTCGAAGGACGGGGCAAAGGATGGGCGTAGAACGGGTATCGGCGGGCGGATCCCCCCACCCCTGGTAATTCGCCCGCTCCGACCTTCGTCACGTTCCGATTTTCGTCACGTAGCGCGGGTCGCGGGCGATCCCTGCGGATCCGGTCGCTCGAAGCGGATCGTGCGGTCGGGTCGCGGTCGCGGCGCCAACCCCTGCCGCCGCCAGACCTGAATCGACCGATTCTTCCCCCAGGAGCCCCCGCAGTAAACCCCAGATCCGGGAGCACGCAAAGGGCGCTCCCTCTGGCGCGTGGGTCGGCGGCGTGGGTTATCCGGCCAGCGCCACCGATGGTTGCAGGTTCGGGATGCTGCAGCGTGGGAGCGAGTCGGGTGGGTATGGTGGAGCGTGTTCAGCGGATCACAGTCGTTCGGCCGGTTGGCCGATCGGTGATGGATCTCGGGAGCCCCCTCGGACCGAAGAACCCGGCCGGGGCCTCGTGGGCGCGGCCGCGTCGCGCCGGCACGGGCACCGGGTCGCGGGCCGGCCACGGAGGATCCGAAACATGTCGATGCGAGATCTGGACGGGGAGGGGAACGCGTCGCGCTCGACCGGCTGGCGTGGCCGCATCGAAATGCGTTTCGAACGCTGGGGCTATTTCATCGTCCGCCATCGCTGGGCCGCCCTCGCGATTTCCCTCCTCGTGACGGGTTGGCTCGTGAGCTTCCTGCCGGGTCTGACGATCGACAATTCGACGGAGTCTTTTCTGCTCCCCTCGGATCCCGCCGCCGTCGAGTACAACGCCTTCCGTGATCAGTTCGGCCGCGACGACAAGATCGTCGTCGCCATCGAGGCGCCCAACCCATTCGATCTCGCGTTCCTCGAGAAGCTACGCGCGCTGCACGAAGCCATCGAGACTGAAGTGCCCTTCATCGAGGAGGTGGACAGCCTCGTCAACGCGCGCTTCAGCCGCGGAGAGGGCGGGGAACTCGTCGTCGGCGAACTGCTCGAAGACTGGCCCGACTCGGCCGCCGACCTCGCGCTCTTCAAGGAGCGGGTGCTCTCGAATCCGCTCTACGAAAACGGCTTGATCTCGAAGGACGCGAGCGTCACCGCGCTCGCGGTCACGCCGCAAACCTATTCGGCGAATTCGCCCCATGCCCACGTCGGCGATGAGCTGGGCGGCTTTTCCGACGCGGCCGAAGGGAGCGCTTCCGAACTGGTCTATCTGACCGCGGCCGAGGGCGATGCCCTGATCGTCGCCCTCTACGAGATCCTCGACCGCTTCGAAGCGCCGGATTTCCAGCTCCACATGGCCGGCGCCCTGCCGATGACTTATCGCATCAACGTCGGCATGACCCGGGATATGGGGCTCTTCATGCCGGCGACCCTCTCGCTCATGTGTCTGGTCCTGGCGATGCTCTTCCGGCGCATCGGCGGCGTCGTGCTGCCGCTGATGGTCGTCGTGCTTTCGCTGCTGGCCACGCTCGGCGTCATGATCCTGCTCGATATTCCGGGCTCGACGGCAGTGCAGATCCTGCCGGTCTTCCTGCTCACGGTCGGGGTCTGCGACGCGGTGCATATCCTGGCGATCGTCTATCGACTTCGCATGGAGGGGGCGACCCGACAGGACGCGATCGCGAAGGCGCTCGCCCATTCGGGGCTTGCGGTCCTGATGACGAGCATCACGACCGCGGCGGGGATGGTCTCCTTCGTGACGTCGGAGATGGCTCCGGTGATGTATCTCGGCGTGCTGGCTCCCGTCGGCGTGTTCCTGGCCTTCGCCTATACCATGGTGTTGCTGCCCTCCCTGCTGGCGATCTTCCCGCTCCCGATGCCGAAACGAGGGCAGATCGCCGAGGGCATCTTTCCTTTCGAGGGGGCGCTGGTCGCCGCCGGCACCTTTGCCTGCCGCTCGCCCTGGCGGATCCTCGTCCCCACGATGGGTCTGATCGTGCTCGCCATTCTCGGAGCGCTCCAGACGAGCTTCTCGCATAACGGCCTGGCCTGGTTCCCGGAAGACGACCGCGTGCGAACGGATTTCGAGACCATCGACCGCGCGCTCGGGGGCTCGATCTCGATGGACGTCGTGATCGATACCGGGGTGCCGGGGGGGCTCTACGAGCCGGAGATGTTGCGAGAGATCGACCGGCTGCGCTTCGAGATCGCGAACCTCGCCGTCGAGCCGGTCGTGGTCGCGGACACGGTATCGATTCTCGACATCGTCGAAGAAACCCATATGGCGCTGAACGAGAATCGGCCGGAGATGCGCCGGATTCCCGAGACGCGGGAGGCGATCGCCCAGGAACTCCTGCTCTTCGAGAACAGCGGCAGCGACGACACCGAGGAACTCGTCGACTCGGAATTTCGCATGGCGCGCCTCACGATGCGTGTTCCCTTCATCGACGCGCTGCTCTTTCCGGAATTTCTGGCCGACGTCGATGCGCTGCTCGCGGAGCGGCTCGAGGGCCGCGCCGAGTACAAGGTCACGGGCTTGATGGCGCTTCTGTCCACGATCTTCGATGCCGTGATCGTGAGCATGGGGCGCTCCTATGTCTTCGCGATCTGCGTCATTACGCCGCTCATGATGCTCCTGCTCGGCAGCCTGCGGCGCGGACTGGTGAGCATGGTGCCGAACCTGCTGCCGATCGTGTCGGTGCTGGCGGTGATGGGTTGGCTGGGCATCGCGATCGACACGACGACGATGTTGATCGGCGCGATGGTGATCGGGATCGCCGTCGACGACACGATCCACTTCATGCACAAATTCCATCGCTATTTCGAAGAGTCCGGTGACCTCGAAGCGGCGGTGCGGGAGACCCTCCGCACGACGGGATCGGCACTGCTCTTTACGTCGATGGTGCTCACGATCGGCTTCTCGATCTTCGGCCTTTCCGAGATGACGAATATCCGGATCTTCGGCCTGCTCTCGGCCTTCGCGGCGCTCGTCGCCTTCGCCGCGGATCTGCTGGTGGCTCCGGCGCTGCTCGCCGTCGTCGAAGGACGCCGGGCCCGCCGGATCGAAGCGCGCGCCCTGGCCGAGGCGGCTTCCGCGGGCTGAGTCGAAACGAGGGCTGTGCTACCACGCCCTGAGGCGCGGGTCGATCCGACCCCGGATTCGCACACGGGGAGATCGATGAAGGCACTCATCTTCGACACCGAAACCACGGGCATGGTCCAGTTTCGCAAGCCGCCGGAGGATGTAACCCAGCCGGATCTGATCCAGCTCGGCATGCTGCTGGTCGACACCGTCGAGTGGAAGATCCACGCGCGGCACTCGATGCTCGTGCAGCTGAATGCAGGTGTGACGATCGAACCCGGCGCCAAAGAGGCGCACGGCATTTCGGAAGAAGAGTGCGCGAACTATGGGGTCGCCCCGGTCGTCGCCTGTTCGCTCTTCAACCAGAACTGCATGCAAGCCGACATCATCGTCGCCCACAACCTCTCCTTCGACGTCTCGATCATGAAGACGGCGCTCTTCCGGATCGGCAACAAGCCCCACCGCTTCGATGGCCGCCAGCAGGTGTGCACGAAGGAAGCGACGACGGACGTGCTCAAGCTGCCAGGCAACTATGGCTACAAATGGCCGACGCTGGCCGAGGCCTATCGCCACTACACGGGCGACGAGATCGAGGGCGCCCACGATGCGCTGGTCGATACCGAGGCGTGTCTCGAAGTCTTCCGCGCGCTGGTCCAGACCCGCGTCGTCGAGTTGACCGGCCGCTAGGGTTTCGGTCGCGTTCGCTGCACTCGGTCGCCCGAATCGACTGCGGGGCCGTGCCGACGGGCCGCTAGTAGGCGACCTCCACCAGCCTTGCATCCTGGGCCGCGCCCTCCGGCTCGAAGTCCGGCTCGAAGTCGAGCTCGAAGAAACCCTCGACCGGTCGCGACTCATCGGCCCAGGTCGTCAGCCGCGCGATCATCGCGGGCAGATCCCCGTCGAGCGCTTCGAGCACCGCCGCATGTCGCGGCAGGTCTCGCACGTAGGTGCCGCGCAGCGCGAGGCACGGATCGGAGAGTCGCGCGGTCTGCGCCACACGCACCGGGTCGTAGACCGCGAGCGGGAGCGCGGCGAGCTCCGCGCGCATCTTGGCCTCTGCCTCGGCACGGCGCGCGGGCCGGTCCACCAATCCGTCGAGCGCCGCCAACCGGTCCCTGAAGGCGAGGGTGGCATTCGCGATCAGGG
>JAPIWU010389068.1:0-10533 GCA_037576205.1 Pyrocystis lunula | reverse complement strand
TCATTGTTCCCGTTCTCATCCAGGTACCATTTGAAGAATTCTGTGGAAACTCCTGTCGAGTTCACTACCACATCTTCTATTGTCTGGCCACCACAGTATTCTATGATGTACTCGCCCGTTCCGCTATCAAATGCCGAAATAGCATCCAGATCTGGATTAGAAGCCAAATCAAGCATTGGTGCATCCGCAACAGACAACACCCTAAACTCAAAGCGCCCTGTATCAATAGTTGATGCTACTGTTTGTGGGTTCGAAATGTACACGATCTGATAATAACCAGGATCAACGCTAGTTGGATCAAACGTATTAACAACACCCAAAGAACCAGTTGCCGTAGAGTCTGCCAACAATTCATAAGGTGCCACTCCATCTGAACTCGAGTAAAGCATATATCCATTGGTGATATACCCCGTAGAATCTACCCCTCCACTTCCAGTGTAAGTATAAATGCTTGCCTGAATCCTGAAATCACCGTCATCAGCACAATAGAAATCATTGATTAGTTTCTGTCCTGTGACAGCATGATCAAAAGATACTACCGGATTCGGATAGAGGTAAACCAAGGCTTCATCTTTTACAATCAAGGCACCATCCGATTCCTGACTGAGTACCGACACAAATTTAAGCGTATCAACTTCGCGGCTCGGAATTCCGGCAATTGAATCCAATGCGGACGGATCAAATATCCAATCTCCATCAACTACAGAGGTTGGAATGTTAGCTGTTGGAGCACCCGGCACATAGGTGATTAATTTATTCACAATATTTCCATCTGCTTCACTTATTCCAACATCTCCATAGCCAGTCAACGAACTTCCATTTTCCACATAATAAACCTCAAGGAAATAAAAATCATCATCCGTACCATCAACCCCATTGATATCATATGTCGGATCAGAAACGCCATCAGAACCATATAAGTAAATATCTCCCGAGCTCATCACTTGTTGAAACGATAACTCCTGTCTATTCAAATCAAACACATTTTCTGTTTGGTTGACCGTCATTATAAACGCATTAAAAGTAGCGGCAACCCCATCGGTATTCTCCCATCGGTATTTTAGCGTATGTGCACCAGCACCAGCAGCTATAGGGGAAAACTTAACTGATGAATTTCCTCCAGGATTGTAGTTGAAATTCGTAAGACCGTTTCCTGAAATCAATAAATCATCCGTTGCCGGGTGACTAATTGTGAGTGTGGTTCCGGTAACATTACTCTCCGCAAAAGTGGTCACATTGGCACTATTAGTGATGTCATCAAGAAATGCTAAAGAGTACTTCACCGCAGGCCCCTCACTCGATGCTCCATTGACTGCTGTCTCGGTGATATAAAATGTGAACACCCCATTGTCATCAGCACCCACAAAATCTATCACCTCTTCGGCCATGAAATCGGCAACCGTAGGCTGAATATTGGTAGTCACATTTGTATACGGTACACCGACCGGGTCAAGCAATGTTTCATCTCTATAGATGGTAATCGTACTGCCTGAAATGGCTGGAGTAATTGTAACAGGTACCTCGGCCGAAGGGTCAGAAGCACCGGACGTCCTATAAAGAGCCTTTCTATCACCATTTACATCACCATCCGCCGTATTCGTGGCATCTTCCAACAAAGTGACTACTTCTGTCATTGTGAGGTCAATAGTGATGGCTCCAGAGGTCGATGCCTGATTTTGGGATGGATCAAAAATTTCACCATTTGCATTGGTATAAGTGACCAGTAAGTCTCCTTCAGCATTGGTAAGATCAGCCACTGTGAGTACAATGTACACGTCACCGGCACTACCATCTGCCTGTCCACTTACTAAAAATGCCGTTCCGTCCTCATCCACTACCGTGAAATCGGTCGGATTGGTGCCATTGGTAAGAACCACTTCGCTGAACTCAGCCCGGATTTGGGTATTACTGTTTTTAACAGCAGCTTGCAATGTTGGTAACGTATTATCCAACGTGAAATTATTGGAGGTTGCATTGGCAGCCATCTGATTGCCGGCATTGTCTGTGAATGCACTGGCTGTCAAGGTGATCCCCAAAGTACCATCTCCGGCTACATTGGATACCGTAAGCGTATAATCACTGTTTGCAACATCTGTGGCCAAACTTACACTCGCTCCGAAACCGCCATTGTCTCCTGCCAACCCATTCGTTCCTACTCCATTAATGGTCGCTCCGCCAAGGTTTAATATGATGTCTGACAATGTAAAACCACTCACATCCTCATCAAAGGAAATATCGAAACTTACTGCATTGTCATTCGTGCCGCTGAAACTACCATTGGTCACAGCATTTCTGGTCAAAACCACCGTCGGACGTGTGTTGTCTACTGTCACAGTCGTCCCGGCCGTCAGATCACCATTATCTAATACTCCTGCCACAACATTTCCCGCATCATCCGTGAAGCTCAGGCTAAAATCAACTGCCCCATCAGTATCTACTGCATCTACGACGTATGTGGCCGAATACTGCATGCTTCCCAGATCATTCACCGTCACAGAATTATCAATGGCAACAGCCCCACTGGTGAAGCTCACTGTCGGTAAACCCGAAAGGTCATCATTTACGGTTAAACTTAAGGTTATTGTATTACCTGTGATGCCACGGTCTGTATTGGTAACATTGTTAGAAGCGATCGTTAAAACCGTCGCCTGTGGGGCAGTGTTGTCAATCGTAATGGCACTGGATGGACCTTCATCTGCTGCCATCGCATTGCCCGAAACATCAGTGATCGGACTTGCGCCTGCGCTTTTAATCGTAATGGTTATGTCCCCGTCACCACTTATACTGGTCAGGTTCAATGTGTAATTCTGATTATCTCCGTCATTCACCAAATTCGACCCTCCTACTGTGGCTGCGCTCGTTATTGTAATGTCATCCGCTATGGTGAAATCGCCAGGTACTATCGGCTCACTGAATGCTATATCATAAGACACCGCATTGTCATTGGTACCTGTGAACGATCCACTGGATACCGCATTGCGAGTGATAACCACTGTGGGTAGCGTATTATCTAACGTGAAATTATTGGAGGTTGCATTCGCAGCCATCTGATTGCCGGCATTGTCTGTAAATGCACTGGCTGTCAAAGTGATTCCCAAAGTACCATCTCCGGCTACATTGGATACCGTAAGTGTATAGTCACTGTTTGCAACATCTGTGGCCAAACTTATACTCGCCCCGAAACCGCCATTGTCTCCTGCCAACCCATTTGTTCCCACTCCATTGATCGTCGCTCCGCCAAGGTTTAATACAATATCTGACAATGCAAAACCGCTCACATCCTCATCAAAGGAAATATCGAAACTTACTGCATCGTCATTCGTACCACTGAAACTACCATTGGTCACAGCATTTCTGGTCAAAACCACCGTCGGACGGGTGTTGTCTACTGTCACAGTCGTACCGGCCGTCAGATCACCATTATCTAATGCTCCTGCCACAACATTTCCCGCATCATCCGTGAAGCTCAGGCTGAAATCAACAGCCCCATCAGTATCTACTGCATCTACGACGTATGTGGCCGAATACTGCATGCTTCCCAGATCATTCACAGTCACAGAATTATCAATGGCAACAGCTCCACTGGTGAAGCTCACTGTCGGTAAACTGGAAAGCGCATCATCTACCGTTAAACTTAAGGTTATTGTATTACCTGTGATGCCTCGGTCTGTATTGGTAACATTGTTAGATGCTATCGTTAAAACTGTTGCCTGTGGGGCCGTGTTGTCAATCGTAAATGCATCAGATGGACCTTCATCCGCCGCCATCGCGTTGCCCGAAACATCAGTAATCGGACTTGCACCTGCATTTTTAATCGTAATATTGATTCCCCCGTCATTATCAATTCCGGTAAGGTTTAATGTGTAATTCTGATTGTCCCCATCATTAACCAGGTTAGAACCCCCCACCACATTGGTGGCTGTGTCTGATATAATGATGTCATCGAGTATAGTGAAATTACCATCTATAATCGGCTCACTAAAAGCTATGTCATAAGACACTGTATTGTCATTGGTACCAGTGAACGACCCACTGGATACCGCATTGCGAGTGATCACAACTGTGGGTGGATCCAAATCTGAAATAATACTAAACTCAGTAGCTGCGGTATTGGGGTTTCCTGCTGTATCAGCACAAACCGTTGCGTTGATATTCACAGTTAACTCGTTTGTTCCCGATAGCCCGGTAACGTTAAAAGTGAATATTGGATTGGCAGCACCATCAAATCCGGAAACACTGCCAACGCTCAATGTGATATCCGAACCATCAAAGTTGGCTACTTCCTCATCAAATGTAACTGTGAAAGGTATCGAGGTAAGGTTGGTCGAATCAGATTCCGATGAACTAATAACTGCCGTTGGTGCAGTATAGTCAATGTAAACATTTAGGGAATCTGAAATTGTATTGGAATTGCTATTGGCATCTGTCACCGTCACAGGAATCTGGTGGAATCCACCAGGAGTTTCATCCATATTATTCACTGTAGTGGTGGTGAAGGTATATGTATTATTCCCATTGTCAGTCAACAATTGATTAGTAGCAAAAGAACCATTCAGGTTTGACAAATCTGCTCTTACCGTCAATCCGGTTTCTCCAAGATCCGCGTAGATATAGATTTGATCACCAGATTTAAACAAACTATCTATTACCGTATTAGCGCTAGCTGTTCTGGTGTTTAATGCCATAAAATATGGAGCTGCCCCGTCAGTAACATTTGCAGGCACAACTGGTGAAATAGCCACTCCAAGAGTATCATGTATCAAACCGAAACTCGGATCAGCGTACTTAAATTCAATAATCCCTGTGCCCTGAACCATGGACGGGTTGAAAATTAATGTCGCATACTCATCATCGGTAACATTAGTAACCACTCCATTAGTAATACTATGCACAGCCGTACTGAATACAGATGCCGTATCAGCTGTACTAAAACCATCATCAGAAAATGTAAAATTCTTAATAGATGGCAGAATGAAGTCGGAATCTTTAACCGGCTCTGAGAACCTAAACTCTACTGTTTCCACATTTCCATCAACACTCACACTATCTAAAGAAACCGAAGAAAGAATGGTTGGTGAAGCCTTATCTACCACTACAATTCCGGTTGTATCCCTGAACACATTTTGGTTGACTGACTGATCCGTAATATCTCCGAGCGAATTCACATAACTCAACTTATACTGACCTGTTCCAACCGTATTAATGGGAGTCCATCTCAGTCTGACAAATCTGTCGTTAGAAACATTCGTGGTGACTCCTGTTAAAGAATCGACTCTGGACGAGAACTGAACAATCTTATCAGAAGTCAAAAAGTTATCAGATGAAACGGTGAAATCATTTACAACATCCAAAAAATCCAAATCCTGAATTTTCTCGGAGAATTCAACTTCAATAGCATCTGTATAGCCATCACCATTTAAATCAAGTGAATTTGTGTTCGCTATGGCTGGAGCTGCAAAATCTCGGGTGTTAGTGAAATTTTGTACACCTACAGTTACCACAGCCCCTGGAGCGCTATCTTGTATGAAGCCTGCACTCAAGGTAATATCCGGAACTGAATCAGTGTCATAAAAAGTTGATTCTGTCAAATCCAGCTTAATGCTATCCCCTCCAATCAGTGTAGCCGCAACAATCGCTCTAACTGGATCACTCAAGGAAAATCCCCCAAACCCACCAGGGTCGTCAATGGACTCAGTAAATCGAACATATATAGCATCCAGGTGTCCGTTGCTATTTTCATCCGCCGTGGAAGCTTCATAAATCACCGCTGCAGCAGAATCCAAAACAGAAATTGCAAGATCTGTAAGAAGTAAATTGCTTGCCGTATCAGCCAAAAATCCGTTATTAGTATAGCTTACGGTTAAGGTATCTGTAGCAGTGCCGGCAATATTCACAGAAAAAGTAAGAAACCTATCGTTATAGCCCCCTGGATCATATGAATTTTGAATCAAACCGGATGCCACAGTATCTATTGGGTTATAACCCCCAATGATAAAATCTGCAAACTTGACAGAATCATCCACAATTGGCTCACTGAACTCAAATACAAACTCATCCAAATAGCCATTTTCATCTGTATCGTAAGCTACCGTCTGCGTAATTGTAGGGGCAAATTTGTCAGGAAAGGAGACAAATAAGGTATCCGATTGAGGTAACTCGATACCCGTTGTGGTCCCATATATTTTAAAATTAAAGGCATCTCCATCATCATATGCAAATATTTTCATGGTTTCATCCCCTGAAAATGACCCGGTATAACTGCCCAGGTTAAACCGAACCCTGTCATACCCTTCATAAAGACTATTACTATTATCTCCATCAAGAGCTGCTCCCGCGAAATCGGTCATATTGACAATAGTATCTGAGTCGAACGATATACTGCCATCAGGATCAATAAATCGAAACCATATCTCGTCATTAGCTGTCAAATCATTCGTATAAAGACGAATCTCTTTATCATTATTGTCGCTGGCACTTGATTCTCTGTCCACATCCTCTGTAAACCAGAAAAACACTGCGCCATCTGGCCCATTCGTTACTGAGGTAAGTACCACTGAATCCTTCAAGAAACCTAAACCTAACACGCTTGCCATCTGAACGAAGGCCGTGGAATCGTATAAATAATTAGGGTTGCCGTCAAACACAGAAGTTTGGTTGAGAGCGTAAATGCGCACACCTTCATTCCCATTGGCAGAGCCAGATTGGGTCAAAGAAATTCTCACAGTATCCTCTGGCGCAGATAGCAACGCATCATTTATATCGGTAATGTTAGATCCAAAAGTAATATCGGTAGCCGTGCCAGCACCAAACGCATTCACATCATACTCCAGATCAAAATCTCCCAAATCAGGAGAACCTCCTGTCCCGGAACCAGAAATTAACTCAGAAAAAACAACATCAATATAAGAGTTTACAGCAGGTGATCGAGACTCACTCAATATCTGCGGTGCAGCTCGATCATCAATAGAAAACGAAGAAACATCTGGAAGAATGTTCAATCCGGCACTATCATACACTAACGCTCCGCTGGTGTAATCCAATTGTAAACCCCCTGTTCCTAAATCAGTATCTTCAGGATTCACCAATAACGAATAGAATCGGTCTCCAAAGACATTGCTAGCTGAAATCGAATCTACATTATTCTCGAAACCATTGATAGCAACCGAAGTGCCACGCCTGGAATCGCTTATCACCCAATCTCCCAAATTGGCCTTCAAAATAACAGTGTCCAGCGGCTCAGAAAACTCCACTTCAATGGTTTCCACCACTCCGGTGGAATCTTTGTCAAGTGAAATCGCAAAAACGAGAATAGGCGCAGCTGAGTCCGTTGGGGTAAATGGCGTATTAAATCCATTGTATCCATTACCCGAAGCATCCAACAGGTTTGCACTGCCAGAATAACTAATCGTTGGTACACTGTCTGTGTTGTGAACTCCTACCTCATTAAACGTGAACACTGCCACACTATCCACTCCACTCGCCACTGCCGTCAATGTACGGCCCAAGAAAGTATCACCCAACACAAAATCTATCGTACCATCAGCACCATTCAAAATCGGCTCACTAAAGTATACCGAGATAGAATCAAGTTCTCCATTCCCATCCTGGTCATGGGTATAGGCCTCCGTGATCACAAAGGCAGCACTGTCATCAGCAACTACCGTTGTATCCACCAATAAATTGCCTGCCAAATCCTCAAACTTAGATGGGTCCAAAAAGTCAATCGTGGCTACTGAATCTGTGTCAAAATAGGATAGCTCTGTCAACACAAACTGAACTGTATCCTGCAACGTAGAGTCCATCGACAACACACTGTATCCACTGATCCCAAAATCAGCAACTGCAAAAAACAAACTATTGCCTGTCCGCAGGTTCTCGCTAAACACCACAGACATACTATCGATCTTACCGTTCAGATCTGCATCAAACATCGCTGAATAAGTCACTACCGGAGATACCCCGTCAGACAGTGTTTGTCCAGAAACCCCAGCGTTAGTTTCAACCGCAATTGCATCTTTAATGGTGCCGGCCATAATGGCCAAATCATTAGCAGAGTAATCTGTTGGAACAGGAGCCGAAAGCGTAACTGTGATTACATTATTCAAGATGGTAGCTCCAGAAAAGGATTTGCTATCAACCGATAAACCAGTTAGGAATGCAGCTTCACTCACATTGAAAGCCACATTAATATCATATGTTATTTCAAAGGTCGTGGTTGTCTTCATTTCCGCGGACTGAAAAACAGGCGTTGCAGCCATTGCACAATTCCATCCTAAAACAACCAATAGACAAAGTAAAATTCGTTTCATATAACTAGGCGGTTTATGACCAGTAAGTAATATTCTAATTATTCTTTAAATACTTCAAAATGCAAAAAGGCGATAAACGCCCTTTGCCAGCACACAATTTAATCTTTCAGTTCCCCGTTTCTGTTCAGTCGCAGAAGACCCAACATGGAAGTGCCGCTACCAAAGTCAATTGTTGCGGCAACAAGAATATCCCCATCCGGTAAGGTAATGGCAGCCTTGGCCCGATCATTACCTACAGTTGTACCATAATTTTGATCAAACCCTGCAATATGACCAGACAATGGACTGACCCTCATCAGCAGGATTTGCTCAAGTTTATTCGCTCCAGCAGTTCCCTCCCCAGTCACTTCCCGGAAATTTGGGATACTTCCTAAAACCATCAAATCGTTATACACACTTTTCGTAACAGCTAATGCCTGACATGGCAAAGAATAGTCTGATGAAAGCACATTGTTGGTATTGGAAACCATATCGCCCGTTTGGGTGATGGCTACATGAAAGCCCGCCATCTGACCGTCATCACCGATGGTGGAACCCACTATTGAATATCCAAGAGACGACTTTATGGCCGCTTTGGGAATTTCATCAGCGCCCGATTGGGAATTGTTAATCACGATTCTCGGAGCGTTCTTAACCGACGTTCCAAGTGAATTTGTCTCAATGACGTAAACATTGCGTCCATCAGCACCGGCTTCAGTTGATCCTATTACCACCAAACTTCTGTCTGGGTTTTCAAACAAGGCCAATGATTCCTCATCACCCAAATAACCGTGTGATTTAGACCAATAAACCTCGCCCTGGTCATCCACCTTCGTTAAGTATACCTGATACCCCCCATCACTTACCGGATCCCCGGCAAATGTCTGTCTGGAATGTCCCAATACTACAAATTTCTCAACACCATCCGTTTCTGTAGTTTGAATGATATCTGTGGTTATTACATTCTCCAGTAGGTTAAAACTGGATGAGTCTGAACCCGTACTAATT
Source organism: Pyrocystis lunula (assembly GCA_037576205.1). Lineage (NCBI taxonomy): Eukaryota > Dinophyceae > Gonyaulacales > Pyrocystaceae > Pyrocystis > Pyrocystis lunula. The sequence goes on along the minus strand of JAPIWU010389068.1, from coordinate 1,237 downwards.
ATATTTAAATCAGCATCAATTTTACACCAGGCCCCCTCAAACAGATCCAAACCACTGGCATCCCGTTCTTGTATATACCCTACAAGAAGAAATTCATCAAGGCCTGTGCCCGAATTGAGTCCAAGAGATTTCATTTTTAAAGGAATATCCGTTGATTGCCCTTTCAAATCATAAATCCTTGAATCAAGTTCATTACCCTCAGCATCTACCTTTACCAAGTAAAAATCCTCACTACCGTCCTGTATATTTGACCCGAGAATGATGAACTCACCGGTCGAAGTTTTTGCTAAATCAACTGCTTCATTTGTCCCCAACCCATAGTACTTCACAAAGACTTCAGTAGGAGCTGGGCTATTCTCATCTGTGGGAGTACAACTCCAGATAGTAGATAATAATAGTGTATATAAGAAAAATTGCTTCATATGGCGGTCAATATTCTTTTAGTTTTTTAGGACTATAAATGGAATGGGTATACCCCACTGAAAACGAAAGGAAATTCAAGGAAAGATCAGACTCCACATAGCCTAAATCAAAAGTCGATTCAGGATTGGTATAACGTTCTTCTCCGTTCACGTAATTAAGCCGGCTGTTATCATATCTTGCTTCAATTGTGAAAAAATGAGTTTTGATTCGATACTTAACCCCAAGACCTCCAAAGAAAGAATAATTAATCTTGTTTACCTGATCCGAAGCCAGCAGATCACTCGACGTTTGTGTATAGGCCGTACCTCCTACTCTCGACGCAGAGGTATAACCGGCAGACAGCAAATAATCAAATGCACCACCAGCATATACATAGGGCAGCCATTTCTTATCTCTGTTGCTGTATCCTAAGGTATACCTCGCCAACAAGGGAGTTCTCAGATAAATCTGCTGATTGACTACCGAAGTACTCAGATCTTGCTGGTTTAAATAGTTATCCACATTGTATTTCGATAGTCTCAACTGACCACCAAATCCAACTTCAAAACCATTCTTAATGTGCCTTTCAACTAACAACTCGCCCCAAAAACCTATCCCCAATCCTCCTACTCCACTGAGTGTGGTTGAATCATTCAGGGCGTAAGAACTCTCCCCACTTTCCGTTTTACCATTGTAAAAAGCTGGAGCCCCCTCGGTATTTTGCGTGCCATATACACCAATAATCTGAGGATCTGAAGAATTCGCTCCAAGTCTCAATGAAATGCGGAATACAGGAGCTGTTCTGTATTGGCTGTATAGAAAAAATAATTCAGCC
>JAPIWU010388957.1:0-10552 GCA_037576205.1 Pyrocystis lunula | reverse complement strand
CGGCACCCTTCTGAACTAGCTCTGCATCGAGCTTGCCTGGGAATTCGGGAGAATTAGTCTCACGAGCGAAAGCCAGGGCCTTGGCAGTTGATGCCACGTGATCGGAATGGATTTCGTTAACGTTTGCCGACGTGCCAGTGAAGTTAAACGAAAAGTGTCCCGCATCGTAGGGATTGCCATCTCCGTACCAATAATCAAAGGTCTTGTACTTCATCAACCACCACGGCATAGGGTTTACCGGAGGTGTCATATTAGTCTCGATTATGTCTGTCAGCTCAGTCTTCTCAGCACTCACAACCAGACCTTTATTTTCCGGATCTTCGAGCGCTGCACCGCGAGCCCACACACCAAAGGGACCGAAATTGTCTCCGCGACTCGTCCTTTCGGGCGTGAGTGGATTTACTGCGTAACTTGCGCCCATCGCCTCGGCAACAACCTGTTGCTCCGCAGGAGTTAGAGCCGCCAATATCTGGAACATATTTGGGCTTTCGGTACCCTCTGGACGGGGAGGACTTTGCATTACCGTATTGCTTCCAAGCCCCGCTATCACCTGGCCATTTACGACTTCCGAGTGGCATGCGAAACAATTAATGCCTTTAAGCTCAACACCCTTTCTTTCGAAGACAACTTCGCCCAGGGATATTTCAGGATCTACATCGCGCGTGGGTGGCGACGGCACGCTTCCATTCCTGAAGAATTTTCCATCAGCGGTGGTTGGGTCATAGCCTAGCTTGTCCTTTTCGGCAGCTGCAGCGGCATCCATCGCCTGTGAGAAGCTAAGAGGCACTGCGCTATAGAACATTCTGCCTGAGAAAATTTCTCTTAGGCCTTCACTGGCCCTGTCGGATAGCTGAGCTTCGTCGAAGCCGAGATATTCCAGGGACGGGGCATTGAGTGATCGCTCATTCGAAGACACTGGTCCGTTCGCGAAGCTCATCATTGATGTGACGACGATAAAAAGCGCACCCAGCAATAGCCGAGGAACTCTGTTTAACCACTGAGCAACTTTTATGAACACATCATTCTCCTATCTGACAAAGGACCGGGCCCAAGCTTTTTAGCGTGCTGTCTTCCACCGTAGAGAGAGGGAAAACAAATGTCTTACCTAGTGTATACCGCACGACTGCAATGCTTTTCTGAAAGCCGACGCACTTAATATCGTTACCAAAGAATACGGTGCGCACAATAACATCATCCTAGTTAGACATTAAGCTTTCTTGTCGCTTGATACCGTGCTGGCCAGACTCTACAACTTGAGAGAAGCTGTTGCTGAAACCAAGAGTATTTAGTCCTTCGATCAAGTCTAGCAAGAGATGCTATTGAGCATCGAAGCTGTCTACGCGTCGAGTTGAGAGTTCGTTCAGGCCATGCAACAGATGCTAGTAGGCGACTGGGCTGCCTACGCGTCACGGTAATTGCGAATAAGATGAGGGAGCTGACACGAGGACTTTCAGTAGTCGTGTTGACCGATTCCTATTTTAGATCAATAAGTTGCAAGTGAGAAATCAGAGTGTGCTGATCGTCTACCAAGATTCTGCTATTGTATCTTTCAGCAATGTGACATCGACATTGTCCAAGGCTAGATATGAATTTAAGAGAACTGAGAAAAGAAAAAGGATGGTCGCAGGGAGACCTGTCGGATCTTACTGGGCTAAGCGTCAGGACCATTCATCGAATTGAGAACGGGCAAGTCACGCCGTCCGCAGAGAGCGCAAAAGCACTCGCTGCTGTATTCGATGTTCCCTTTGCTGAGTTTTTGTCTCTAGCAAAAGATTCAGCACTCTCAGGGGAGCAGGCAGGCAACGCAGTCCCCACACCAAAGTCGGATTTAACTTTTGCTTTTTCATGGCGTAGTTGGGTGCTGTATATAGCAGCATCTTTTGTTGCCGTCTCAGCCTACCTCATTAACGACCTCTACTCACAGATAGGTCAGCTGTCTGAAGACTATTCCCAGCTGGTGGTAGCGCAGGCACAGACTTCCGAATTTGATGTCAATTGGTCAGACCCTTATGAACAGGCACGGGCTGGCCTGGAGGAAGTAGTAAACGAGTATGTTGGCTATTATGGAGATCGACCAATACCTTCTTTGTTTGGAGAGCAGGGCGATCTCACATCTGAAAGCGCTAGCGTTACGTTGGCAGAAGTAAGTATCTTGAGGTTTATTGCCAGAATTCTCTCCATGCCGGAAGCTCAGGCCCAGCGAAATTCCGATTTGACAATTGAGTTTGTCCTTGATGATTTTCTATCCTGTTATGCAAGGCAAAGGCAACCGATTACCTTGCAATCTGAGAACGACAATTTCGATAGTATGTTCTCTTGCATCGATGAAGTTACATCTGTCAATGGATGGGTGCTCGCGGACCAGCAATCTGACGCTCTAAACGATTTGTCGCGCTCGGTGAAAGAGATAGAAAGCGGGAATGTGCGGAGAATCCTCGGCGGTTCTAACTAAGGCACCACCGTTCGATGCGAAGCATCGAAATCAAGCTTCGATATTTCTTAAAGCCCCTCTGAATTCTGCGTCAAATCTTTTGATCCTCTTTCTTCTTTATATGACATGTCCTTGACATGTCTGGTGCTGCTTGCCGTTTCAATCGTTACTATTCCTGTGAGAACTTAGAAGCGCTTGTTAGTTGGCTGGATACGCATAACCTTGCCCAAACGCCCAACTATGGAGGGTTAACAATTTTGACAATAAAACAGGAATTCATGAAATCCATGAAAGGTTACTAAGTAATCCAAAAAACAAATAAAAAAAGTAATGAGGAAAGGCCTATGCGCCATGCATTAAAACCAGTGTTTACAGTTTTAACTCTACTATTCTCCTTGACAGCGATGGCACAGGAATATGTGACCATCGATATGGAGATCGACATCAACAAACCTGCCGCAGAAGTTTGGGAAAAGGTCGGTGACTACTGCGCCATTAGTGAGTGGTTGAGGCTACCTTGTGAGATTACATCCGGCGATGGCGGTATGGGATCAGTGCGCTCACTTCTGGGTGGCCGCATAATCGAAATCATGGTGGCGCAAACTGAGCTTTCCTATGGTTATACCCAACCAGCGGTTGAAGGGGAGTTCTACAATCTTTACCACGGGTTTATGGAAGCAAGACCAGTGACGGACAGCACGTCAAAGATGCTTTATACCTTAACTTATGATGTATCAAACCTGGCAGATCAGGCTGCGAAAGATGCAGATATTGAACGGCGTCGTGGCATGTTTACCAATGCACTTCGAGCGATGAAAGCATCGGCTGAAGCTGACTAACTTTTATCACGTGCAGCTCACCCTGAGTACAAGGAGCAACCAACATGAGGCCTCTTTTTTTCGGTCTTTTACTTTTTTTATCATCATATACATTTTCTCAGGAAGAAAACGCCAGGCCTGAAATATTGTCCATCTATCATGGACTCGATCCGCTTCCTCCCAGAGCAACTCGTCTTTGTGGTTTACCCCCTGCAGCAAATCAGGATGGCATGCCGGTGGTGTTTTCCGTGCAAATAGATGGAGCTACCATTTCCCCGGAAGCCTTTGCGGTCGAGCTAAGCACTGGTGAACGCGTCACTCCGCTTTGCGCGACTCTTCGACCAGCTTTTGAACCTTTGGAGCAGAGAACCATCCTGCTTATAGGCGAATTCAGTCCGGACGATTCATTGCCTGCTGGTGTAGAAATTGTATCTGAGCTTAATGATTCGGACGGCAATTCATTGCTTGGACTAAGCAGCAACCAAGTAACTTCTCTGGAATCGGGACCAAGCCTGGTGTTGGCTGAATTATTTGCACCTGATACACCCGGGCTAGCAGGTGAATGCCCTGAGCAAAGCTCCCAAGCCATTCAGCTGGTTTGGCAGGGCGGTGTTACCGGACCACAGGGAGCTGACCTTCTGGAGCCGCAACGCCTGGCCGTCTCAATTGAATTAAGCAACGGCAACTCTATACATCCAGATGCTCTGGTTGATGATGACCCCGACAACCATGTGATCGCCTGCATTTCAGATAGTAGCGAGCCCATATCAGTGATTGTAGAGGCCGGCTTTTTTCATGACCCGGGTGATGATGCCAATCCCGGGACCAGAATAGGTGTGACTTCAAGAATGAATGAGTAGTCTTTTTTGAAATTGGCACACCACACTCGAATAACTGGAACCAAAAATCTGTCAAATCCCCAATTGGTTTTCTTCTTTACCAAGGTAATTTCTTAATGAAGCTAATATCTATAATCAGGTTTGTTTTTATTTGCATACTGGCCTCCGGTTTTGTGGGCCAACTGGTGGCACAAACTCCCACCCTGGAAGACTTGGGACGTCAGGGGCCCTACCAGGTGGCATGGTTTACGCAGCTCCCGTCTGTACCGGAGTTCAGTGGTGCCACATTGTATTTTCCCGCCAACAAGGCGCAGGGTTTCGGTGGCGTGGTTATCTCTCCGGGATTCTTTGAAAGGCAGGAGAACATCAGCTGGTGGGGCAATTACCTGGCTTCCCATGGGTTTGCTGTAATCACATTTGATACCAATGAATTGAATGAGCTACCGCCGCTGAGGGCGGATGCCTTACTGGCGGCAATTGGTCTGTTGCGCGGAGAGAATTCGCGTCAGGGTAGTGCTGTACGCGGAAAAATCTTGGAGGACAGCATGGCGGTTATGGGGCATTCAATGGGCGGAGCAGCAGCCTTGTTGTTTGCCAATGAAAACAGCAATGAGATCAAAGCGGCGATTCCATTTACCGCTGGTGGACTGCGGAATGCCAATTTCAGTGAAGTCGCTGTGCCAACGTTGGTAATTGCTGGCGAAATAGATCGGCTAGCCCCAGTCAATGAGCATGCGTGGTCACATTATCAAACCTTAACCAATGCAGCGCCTCGAATGTATATGGAAGTAGAGGGTGGCAATCATTTCATTGCTAACACCGCTGATGTGGAGAATGAAAGACTACGACCCAATATCGACGTGCATGAACTCGTTGGTGGCATGGCAGTGGCGTGGTTGAAGTTGTTCCTGGACGGAGAGGAAGAATATCGCGAATTGCTTTTCGGTGAGATGCCTTCCGAGATTACAGAGCAATTATCACGCTTCGAGTATTTCGAATAAAAAGTTAAGGAACCCAATTAGTCGTGAAATTTTTATTGTCAAAGAAAGTAGTAGCAGTTTTTTTCGTAGTTTTCTCAACCCTTGGCATGGCCGTACAAAGCCACGCCCAGTTAAGTGAGATTCCCAGAACTCCGGACGGCAAACCCGATTTTAGTGGTATCTGGCAGGCACTTACTTCTGCCCACTGGGATATTGAACCTCATATCGCCGCCTATGGTGAGGTGCCTGAAAGGTTCGGCGCGCTTTCCGCGGTACCCGCTGGACTGGGAATTGTGGAAGGGGGAGCGATTCCGTATACCGAAGCTGCACGACGACAACGGGACGAGAATAAGGCTAATGCCTTGGAGCGCGATCCATTGGCAAAATGTTACATGCCAGGCGTTCCACGAGCTAACTATCTGCCGTTTCCGTTTCAGATTGTACAGTCCCGTGACGTGATCCTGATTGCCTACGAGTTCGCTGAATCAAATCGAATACTCTATGTAGACCAACCGGAACTTGAATCCCAGGTCGATGCCTGGATGGGACATTCAAATGCCCACTGGGAAGGTGACACCCTGGTAGTACGAGTTACCGGACAGATGCCTGACACTTGGCTTGATAGAGCCGGTAATCACCATTCATGGGAAATGGTAGTTGAAGAACGCTGGACTTATGCTGGCCCGAATCACGTCAACTATAAAGCCACGATCACGGACCCGAATACTTACACTCGACCCTGGTCAATCAGTCTACCGCTCTATCGGATTATTGAGCCTAATGCTCAACTGCTTGAATTCAAGTGCATTGAGTTTGCCGAAGAATACTTGTATGGAGAATTCCGTCGACCTGGCACTACTCGTGAAGGTGCACGGCCAGAAACACCAAACTAAGATTTACGTTAGCTCATAGCTAATGGGGGAGCTTTTCTGAAATGCTAGTGCTTTATATCCATTAACTCCCCGCCTAATTTATATGACATGTCCTTGACTTGTCAGGTACTGCTTGCTGTTTCAATCGTTACTATTCCTGTCAGAACCTAAAAGCGCTCCGTTAGTTGGCTGGATCCTGATAACCCTGTCCAACCGCCCAACTATGGAGGTTTGAGAATTTTGACAATTAAGCAGGAACCAATGAAAAGGTTCCTAATTCGAGCAATGGCTGCCTTGATTGTGCAGCGACAAATTAAGAGAAGAAGCAGAGCATTAACGGTACTCCAAGAAGGCTGAGTACATTCCCGGGTGCCATTGAGCGCTGAAGAAGTTCAGGCTTCCCCAGCGCTATTTTTTCCTCTCATTAGGAATGAAATATTTTGTGGATTCATTAAAGGCAAGAAGTCTGTGCTCCATTGAGATGGAGAAGAACACAGTTACTGATGAGGGAGACTCTGTTGGAAGAGTAAGTGCCCGATCTAAATATTCTATGGAGCGTGCTATGAAAAATAAATTATTGCTGATCGTTTTAACCTTGTTTGCTTCCGTAAACATCGCGGTAGCCCAAACAGCTGATGACTATACCGTACCGCGCACTGAGTGGGGTCAACCTGACTTGCAGGGGGTTTGGAATTTTGTTCCACGTACGCCTCTGCAGCGACCTGAGCGATTTGGAACAAGAGAATTTCTGACTCCCGAGGAAGCTGAGGCAGATTTAGCTCGCCAACAAGCGGCACTAGAAGCGGCAAACGCACGTGAAGCTGAGTTGGTGGTTAACCCACAAGCGCCAGATGCAGGTGACGTGGGCGGATACAACAGTTTCTGGTTTGAAGGTGCTGGTGTTGGAGAAAACCTGAGAACTTCGCTAATAGTCTACCCGCCTAACGGCCGGCTGCCTGCCTTGGTGGAAGGCGCCGCAATACACCGTGCTAGCTTGATTGGGGGCGATGTTCCAGGGGAGCGCCCGGTTCTGGCACTTTATGGTGGCATAGCTAAAGATGGACCAGAGGACCGTGGCCTTTCTGAGCGTTGTCTCGTTGGTTTTAACGCCGGCCCTCCTTTTAACGCAAATAGATTCGGATACAACGCCAATGTGCAAATCATTCAGAACAAGGATTATGCAGTAATAATGACGGAAATGGTCCATGATGCTCGCATAGTACCGCTTGATGGGCGCGGCCACTTAGACGAAGACCTGCAATTTTGGAGCGGTGATTCGCGCGGTTATTGGGAAGACGATACTTTAGTTGTGGTCACCAAAAATTTCAGCGAACTGACAGCTAGCTTTAACAACTTTGGTACGGCTAGAGACAAAACGCTCACTGAACGGTTTACCCGCGTCGGCCCTTATACCATTGACTATGAGTGGACACTCGACGACCCCTCAACCTTTACGGATAAAATCACGGCCATTGTTCCTATATCTAAAGTGGATGGTCAGATTTACGAATATGCCTGTCACGAGGGTAACCATGGCATGGTAAACATTCTTCGGGGTGAGCGTATGGCAGAGCAGCGAGCGTCTGAAGCTGGAAGCTAGCGGATGAAAGATACTAGTTATAGTTAGTCATATAGAAATTGGGACTATTTCCATATGGCAGCTAGCAAAATAGTCCTATAGGGTGGAAAAAATCGGAATATAAATCGGTATATAAGGATACAAGAAATGAAAATAGTGCTTCGCATACTAAGCATAGTAACTTTTTGCATTCCAATTCTCATACAAGCTGAAGAGGTTAGACCTGGAGTTTTACGAACTCCAGACAGCCGCTTTGAGAACCTCCCAGGCTACGATTTCGAGCCCAACTATCTGAACATTCGCGGTTACCGAGTTCACTACCTGGATGAAGGCCCGGCCGACGGTGAAGTTGTGTTGCTGTTGCACGGTGAACCGACCTGGTCTTACCTGTATCGCAAAATGATCCCGGTGTTAAACGCAGCGGGTTATCGGACGATTGTGCCCGACCTGATCGGCTTCGGGCGCTCCGACAAGCCCATGTCGATGGATACCCACACCTACCTGTTTCATGTCGATGCCATGACAGAGCTGGTTGACCAGTTGGATCTTACTGAAGTCACATTTTTCGGGCAGGACTGGGGGGGCTTGATCGGACTTAGAGTGGTGGCCGAGAATGAAGAACGCTTCGCAAGGGTTGTTGTGGCCAACACTGGGCTCGGCGCGCCGACGCGCAGGGAGCTCCCTAGTTCTGGCGCCTTTATGCAATGGAAGGCCATCAATCAGGGCATGATCGATCGCGGCGACATCCCAACCGGTACAATGGTTGCCAATAATGTGGGAGACCCAAGCTTGCAAGCGGCCTACGATGCACCCTTTCCCGACCCCAGCTACAAAGCCGGAGCACTGATCATGCCGCAGCGGGTTCCTATGACCGTCGAATATCCCGGCGCCATAGCCAATGCAGCCGCCTGGGAAGTTTTTCGCCAATGGCAAAAACCTTTCCTGACTGCCTTTAGCGACAGTGACCCAATAACAGCGGGCGGTTACGCTGTGTTTCAGAGAGAAATACCGGGAGCGCAAGGCCAGAATCACGTAACTATTGAAGGCGCCGGGCACTTTCTGCAGGAGCAGAAGGGCGAGGAACTTGCCAGGGTTATTGCTGACTTCATGCGAGACAATCCGCTTTAGAAAAGAGGTTAGTGAAACAGGTCGCATCTAACACAAGCGGACAAACTCGATCGAGCTTGGATTGAACTTTCCGTTTTCGGATCGCGAATACTTTCCAGACAAGAGAACGAAATGATGAGAATAAGAATAAGAAAGAGCTGGTTGCTAGTTTCGCTCGCACTTGTAATGTGTGCTTCCGCCCGACCCGTAGTGGGACAGGAGAGGAATGTATACTGGGGGGATACTCACGTTCATACGTCCTATTCAAGGGATGCTTTTAGCACGGGGAACGTCAACGCAGGACCCGACACGGCCTATCGCTTTGCGAGGGGGCTTCCCGTGGTCCACCCGGGTATCGGAAGTCGGGTGCGTCTAGATCGGCCACTCGACTTCCTCGTGGTGGCGGACCACACCCCGTTCGGAAATGGTGCTCCTGTCGAAGGGGATCAGAGCACACGAGAGTACCAGACGGCCGCGTGGTCGCTGTACGCGGACGCCGCCGAGCGAAACAACGACCCGGGCACCTTCACCGCGCTCATTGGGTGGGAGTGGACATACACCCCGGGCGGCCAGCATCTGCATCGCGTGGTGTTCACTCCGGCCGACGCCGAGACGGCGAAGCAGTTTCTTCCGGCATCGCCCGCCAGTACCGGCGTCCGACCGGAAGATCTCTGGAACTGGTTAGAGGCGACCAGTGATCGGCTCGGGATCGACTTCGTCGCTATCCCCCACAACTCGAACCTCTCCGGCGGACGGATGTTCCAGATGGAGGACAGCGAAGGTCGTCCCATCAGCGCCGAGTATGCGAGGACCCGCATGCGGTGGGAGCCGCTGGTTGAGGTGCTACAGATCAAGGGCACATCCGAGACCCATCCGTTCTTTTCGCCGGAGGACGAGTTCGCAGACTTCGAGCTGGGCTACCAGCGCGATGGAAACATCATCCACACGCGTGGAGACACCACGGCCCCCGACCCCGCCGACTACGTACGTACCGCTCTGCTCCGGGGGCTCGGGATCGAGGAAGAGGTGGGTGTGAACCCGTACAAACTCGGATTGCAGGGTGCGACCGACACCCATACTACCCTGAGCGATACGGATGAGGACCTGTTCGCGGGCTGGCTAGCGCGCCTAACGGGTCCAGCCAATGGCCCCGAGGCGCTGCCGGTCTTCGGTCGAGTGGCAACGTGGAACTCCGCGGCCCAGGGGATCACGGGAGCGTGGAGTACAGCGAACACGCGTGAGGCTCTGACCGCCGCGTTCAAGCGGAAGGAGGTCTACGCGACTAGTGGTCCACGAATGCAGCTGCGAATGTTCGGAGGCTTCGAGTTCGAAACGGAGGATGCCAACGCTCGAGACATTGCTGCCGTGGGGTATGGAGGTGGAGTGCCGATGGGGGGAGACCTGGCCCAGGCTCCGAGCGACACGCCCGTGTCCTTGTTGATTCACGCCGTAAAGGATCCCGTGGGCGCTAATCTGGATCGGGTACAGGTGATCAAGGGGTGGCTCGATGAGGAGGGTGAGACACACGAACGTATCTACGACGTGGCGTGGGCTGGCCAGCGCACAGCCGTGAACGGAAAGGTACCTCCGATCGGCAGCACTGTTGATGTGGCCCGAGCGACGTATGACAACACGATCGGCAGCGCGGAGCTCTCCACTGTGTGGGTGGATCCAGACTTCGATCCCGATGAGCGCGCCTTCTACTACGTTCGGGTTCTTGAGATCCCGACGCCGCGATACTCGACGTATGACGCCGTCGCCCTCGGGCGGGACCCCGCTGAGTTTACCGAGCAGCCCCCGGCGATTCAGGAGCGGGCGTTCTCGTCACCGATCTGGTACACGCCTTGACCAAGCCGGGTCGCAAACCCGCCTGGCTGCCGTCGTGGCTGCGAGATCCCCTCATCCATTTTCTGCTGATGGGGGGAG
>JAPIWU010388956.1:0-32609 GCA_037576205.1 Pyrocystis lunula | reverse complement strand
ACATGGTCATGCAGGGGGCAATGAAGGTCTACAAGCAGAAGGCCATGCGCGTCAAGGATGACCAGAAGGAGAGGCAGCAGCTCATCCATGACAGGGCAGCACTGCGGGCCCAGGCAGTGGGCATGATGGCGCCTGAGGGCGTTGTCACTGATGTCTGGATGGCATGGTGCATCAGGGCATGGAGTACCATGGTGAAGCTGAAGAACATCACCAAGGGCATTCGCAATAAGCAGAAGGAGCATGCCAATATTCTCATGCAGCAGCGCCAGGACATGATCTCAGTGGCGTGGACAGAGAGAGACATGGCGCTCTGCTGGAAACTTGCCAGGCGCATGGCAGGTGGCACCTATGGCAGTAGCTTGGCATATGGGGTGGCTGCCGGTTGGTCTTAGCCGGCTGCCTCGGCCGCGGAGGGCTTTGCTTGGGCAAAGGTCTGCAGTGCCAGCGCCTGTACCTGTTCGATTTCCATCATATCCGTGGTGATGGCCAGGGCGCGACGGCCAAGCTGGCGTACTTTTTCAGCAACCGCCTCGATTTCGTGGGTGCGTCGTGCCGCCACCACCACGTCTGCGCCAGCCTCAGCCAGTCCGAGCGCGATGCCTTCACCAATGCCGCGGCCGCCACCGGTCACGACGGCGACCTGCCCGTCGAGCCGAAAAGAGTCGAGTATGCTCATCACTGAATCCCCTAAGTTTGCGCTCATGTTACTACGACACACCGCTCACCGAAAAACCCCGTCGCCAAAAATCCGGGTCAGAGACGTTCGTACCATAGACAATGGGGTCAGAGTGCCTGGTGCCAGAGACGATCAGGGTCAGAGTCACTGGTGCCAGAGAGCTCAACAGCGTGAGTGATCTATGATCATAGCGCGATCTCAGGCCATCTAACTCGGTTAAACGGTCTGCACGGATACAGGAGTTGTGTCAGATCTCGCGCTGACAGAACCATCAGTAATTGCTGATCTGGCTCTTTGTTCTTGCCGTAAAAGCCCGCCACAGCTGGCTCTGACTTGCACTCTGGCACCAGTGACTCTGACCCCACTGTCTATGGCACGGCTGTCTCTGACCCCAATCGTCTCTGGCACAAAGCTCTCTGACCCTATTTTTTGAGTTGGCGGTAGAGGAAGAGGAGCAGCAGGGCGCCGACGGTAGCCAGGCCGATGCTGACCAGGTTGATGCCGCTGACGTCGCCGATGTCCAGCAGGGTGCCGAGGAAACCACCGACAAAAGCACCAGCAATACCGATCAGAATGGTGACGATGATGCCGCCGGGATCTTTGCCCGGCATGATGAATTTGGCCAGTACGCCGACGATCAGCCCTAGTACGATCCAACTTAGAATGCCCATGATGCGCCTCGTGTGTTTCCAGATTGTCAGAGTGTGTTGCAGGTGTTGCTGCTTGGCCAGACATGCGCATTGAATTTAATTGACATTTTACTTTCTCTGATTGGTGTTTTCCCCTGACGACGTCTTTACTGAAGGTATGCTTCGCCGCGCCTTTTACCACCTGTTAATTGCGACCGTAACGCTCTTTGCGCTGTGGCGGTGTGTGCTGTTCTACGAACGCTCAGCAGTTGAGGAGATGGTTGAAGAAATCGAACCTGTACAGCAGACATTGTTGGATCTGACCGTGGCCATGGTAGATCTGCGTGGCCGCAGCTTCATATTTGACGGGCCGATGGCGGCACTTCAGGACCAGCAGACCCTGGCTGAACTGATACAAACCCGCGACTTGCAGATTGCAAATTTGCATCAGCTTATGACCGACTTCGGCCTGCTCGAGCAATGGCAGCAGTGGTTAGCCGACTTTCAGCAGACACAACGCAGTCAGCTGCCGCCGCTGGAACAGTTTTTCGAGCAATCCGCACTCGTTGAGCAGCTCGCGCTCCTTTCGGAGCAGGTGTTCTACGAATGGTCAGCACGGGGTAAGCCTTCAGACAGCGTGATGATTGGCTATGAGATGTCAGGTGGTGAATTTCTGCGTCTTTCCAGCAACATTGGCGAGGTGCGCGCACTGGCGAGTACCGCTGGCATGCAGGTACCCATGAATGTGAACAAAAAGCAGGCGTTGGCTAACATCGAACGCATTGAGATCATGCTCAACGCACTGGCGCGGCGGGGCATCAATACCGGCCGAATTGGCGATGACCTGAAGACCGTCAGCACCCGCATCAGGGCATCACATGCGGCACTGCCCGTCGACGACGACACTGTTATGCGGCCTGATCAGGTGCAGAACGCTTATGCCTATTGGAGCAGGCTGGTCGCGGATACAGCCACCGTGACGGAGTCTGCCCAGCGGTTGGCGGGACAGATCCGCAAGGCTGCCTTTGCCGAGGCTGTCGATGAATTCGTGGTCAGTATTTTGCTGTCCCTCATGGCTCTGGCGTTAATTGTGCTGATCTATCGGCATCTTGCCAAAGCTGATATCGAACGCGAGCGCATCAGCCACTACCTGAGTCTGGCGGTGAGCGCGACCCACATGGGATTTTCAGTGCGCAACCTGGCAACCGGGGAAACTTACTGGTCAGATGAGATGCGCACGATCCTTGGTGTCAGCGAAGATGTACCGCCCAGGCCATTGCCTGAATGTGCCCACCCGGATGATAGAAAACAGCTGCAAGAACAGTTGGATACACTGATTCAGGTGCCCATGCAGGCGACCGAGCGAGTCATCAATGAATCGCGCGTGCTACGCCCGGACGGCAGCGCAGTCTGGATTCACTATGTGTTCTCCAAGGTGAACATTGCGCCTGGGCAACAGGGCATTGTGGCGGTGCTGCTTGATGTGGATGAGCAGACCAGAACACGTCAGGCGTTGGAGCGGGCGAGTGAGACGCTGGAAATGCGTAATGAAGAACTGCAGAACTTTACCCGCGCGACCGCACACGATCTGCTTGAACCGTTACGAATGATGCGCTCATTTGCCGAACTGTTGCAGGCAGAACTGGTAGAACAGGGCCGCATGACCCCGGACGCTGAAAATTATCTCGATTACCTGACTGATGGTTCAGCACGTGCACAGGAAGCGCTGCAGGCATTGCAGCGTTACCTGAGTATCGCCAATCCCTTACCCGCCGTGCGCGTGCCTCTGAACGACGCCGTGACAGGCGCGCTGGCGGACCTGGATCTGGCCATCCAGGAGCGCAATGCAGTTGTCGAGGTGGGTTCACTGCCGCAGGTGATGGGTAGCCCGCAGACCCTGAACAGCCTGTTCCAGAACCTGATAGCCAATGCGGTGAAATATTGCCCGGCCGAGCGCGAACCCAGGGTGAAGATCTGCGTGCAGGTCATTGCCTCGCAGCGACTGGTGACGGTTGCAGACAATGGTATCGGCATATCTGATGAATATCTGGAAACGATCTTTGAGCCATTCAAACGACTGCATACGCGTTCAGAATTCAGCGGCACGGGCCTCGGTCTGTCTATTTGTCGGCGGGCGATGGCGAGCATGAATGGAAAAATCTGGGCCAGTTCTGAGCCTGGTGTGGGCACCGTGTTTTATCTGGACTTTGGTCTAGAGTTAGAGGAGCGGCATGACGAAAACTTCGACTCGGTGCGCAGTGCAAGTTCAGCCGAAACTCAACCAAGGTGGTGCGATGAAAGACAGCGTTGAAATCCTGCTGGTAGAGGATAACCCCGGCGACGTGCTGTTAACCCAGACGGCTTTCAAACGCAGCCACATCGTGAACAACCTGACCTGTGTTGAAACCGCAGAAGAGGCATTGCAGCTGCTGCGTAGTGAGGGTGATTACGCGCAGAGTAAGCGCCCGGACCTGGTGCTGCTGGACCTCAACCTGCCGCGCATGTCCGGAATCGAGTTTCTGCAGATCGTTAAACACGACGCGACGCTCAAATCCATCCCGGTGGTCGTGTTAACCAGCTCTGATGCGGAAGCCGACATTCAGAGCTCGTACGAACAATATGCCAACAGTTTTATTACCAAACCGGTTTCGCTGGCTTCATTTGTTGACGTTATTGACTGCCTGGAAGGCTTCTGGTTTGAGATTGTGCGCCTGCCCGCCTGAAAGACGGATTAGCGGGGGACCTGTTCCTGCAGAAATTTTCTCAGCTTGCTGCTTGCCACGCTCATGATCTTGTTCAGATCCTGCTTCAGCAAATAACCTGAGACACCCAGCGCCATTGCATCCACGACATCCCGTTCATAGTTGGATGAAGTGAGCATGAAGGCGGGTATGGTCGACCAATCAGGCCGCGACCGGACCTGCTTGAGCAGGGTTAAACCATCCATCAGGGGTAAGTTGATATCGATCAGCAGTAGCGTGCTGGTCGGGGTCAGCTCTGCGCTGTCCAGCAGCGTCAGCGCTTCCGGACCGCTGTGGGCCACAAACACGCGGTTATGCAGGTCGAATTTCTGCTGGCTGTGACGAAACAGTTTGACGTCCAGCTCGTCGTCTTCCACCAACAGCACGTCTCGCACCAGCAGCACATCACGGCTGGTGCCGGTTGCGGGGTTGGTATTCGTTCCTGATGAATCGCTCATGAGAGTAATGCCTTGCTGTAGTCCGGCTCGCTGTTGGCAGCGAGCAGGCCGGTCAGGTGATTCAGCTCAAAGTCTTCGGCAGCCATGGGTTTGCCAAACCAGTAGCCCTGTAGAATGTCACAGTTCATCATGCGCAATCGCTCCGCGGTTTTCTCGTCTTCGACACCTTCTGCGACGACTTTCAGTTCGCACCCGTGCGCCAGTTCAATACAGCAGTTAATGATGGCCAGATCCTTGTTTGAGGTGTGCATGTGGCGGATGAAGCTCTGATCTATTTTCAACTGATCTGCAGGCAGGTCGCGGAAATGACTCAATGAGCAGTTGCCGGTACCGAAGTCGTCTATGGAAATCTTTACCCCCACCTCCTGCAGCGCGTGTAGTTGCCTGATCGCACCCTCAGACATCACCCCTCGTTCTGTAAGCTCCAGAGTCAATCGAGCAGGTGCCAGTCCACTCAAACTCAGCATATCGTCCACCACGTTGACCAGCTGCGGATCGCTGAGCAGCGCAGGGCTGATATTAACTGCAACATCGATAGGATCCGCCCATTTAAGGCAGCGGTTGATGGCCAGTTTGATCAGGTGGGTGGTCAGCGGTCTGATCAGGTTCGAAGACTCAACCAGTTCGATGAAAGCGCCCGGTGGAATGACCTTTTTGCTCTCGCTGTCCAACCAGCGCACCAGACCTTCTGCGCCAGTCACATTGCCGTAGGTGGCATCGTATTTGGCCTGATAGAACAGGGTAAACGCCCCCTCTTCCAGCGCCCGCTCCAGCTTAGGTAACATCGCCGGGTCGTGCGGGGGTTTTTCCAGCGTATCTGGTTCAGCGATATGTACGATCTGATTGCGGCGGATGGCCGTTGCCAGGGCAGATTCTGCAGCTGCGATAAGCTGTTTACCCGACATCCGCCTACTGGCCGGTGGCACGATCAGGCCACAGTTGATGTTGAAAAACAGTTGCTCATCGATGATGTCGGCCGGCGGTTCGAAAACACGTTCGAGCTTGGCGGCGGCAAGTTCGACATGATGGCGGTCTGCGACGCCGTGGAACATCAGGCAGTATTTGTCAGGCGCCAGCAGGGCAAGACGACCCGGCTCCGCTGTTGCAGGGCCAGCGCGAGCTGGCGCCGTTCGTCACCATTGTGCTGCAGAACTACTACACCGATGATCGGGTAATGCGGTCCTTAGGCAAGGAGCCGCGAGCGCCATTTCCGCAAGGCTTTGAAGTCGAGCAGGGTGACTGGTCGTTGCTGGCACCGGTGCAGGCGCGCGGTAAAATATGGCGCGATGCCGATGACTGAACAACCCGCCTGCCACCCATTGATCAGGCACACGCCAAGGCTGTAATTTTACGTGTTAGCTAAACTGAAATCCGACTGGCCCTTTGCTGCGGCCAGATCGCCGCTGTTTTATGGCTGGATGATCGCGCTGATCTCCACACTCGGGTTTCTGTTCTCGATTCCCGGCCAGACCATGGGTATGGCCGTGTTTGCTGACACGTTTATCGACGAGTTTGAGCTGACTCGTACACAGCTTTCGACCGCCTATCTGCTGGGCACCCTGGGCAGTGCTTTGGTGCTTCCGCGCACCGGCCGTTGGTATGACCTGTTCGGTGCGCGTCTGATGCTGGTGGCATCGTCGCTGGTATTGGCGCTGACCCTTATGTTTATCAGTGTGGTCGATGAAATCGCTCAACTGCTGGCGGATACCATCCGTCAGCCCATGGTCTGGCTCAGCTTTCCACTCATTCTGCTGGGTTATTTTGGTGTGCGGCTGAGTGGTCAGGGCGTACTGACCAGCGCCAGTCGCAATGTACTGCTGGTCTGGTTTGTGCGCCGACGGGGATTTGTCAGCGGTCTGCGCGGTGTGTTTGTTTCCCTTGGTTTTTCCATCGCGCCGCTGGTGCTGGCCCTGATGATGGACCGTTTCGGCTGGCGCGGTGCGCTGTGGGTACTGGCAGCGGCGGTGGGGCTGGGCTTTGCTTTGCTGGCTTTGTTCATGGTGCGTGATTCACCTCAGGCTTGCGGTCTGCAGCCAGACGGTGACCCCGCACCGGTGGGCGATGAGTCGGGTCAGAGTACGGGTGCTGCGGTGGATCTGACAGCAGCGCAGGCGCGCCTTGATCCGGTGTTCTGGATGTATTCAGCGGCCCTGTCCATGCATGCCCTGTTCGGCACGGCAGTTACCTTCCACATCGTCGCCATCTTTGCCGAGGCCGGGCGTGATCGGGCTGAAGCGTTTGCTTACTTTCTGCCCCAGGCCGTGGTGTCGCTGTGCGTTAACCTGTTGGTTTCGACGCTGGCCGACTATGTGCGCCTGAAGCCGATTCTGATCGTCATGCTGCTGGCGTTTCTCACCGGCGCCTATGGGCTGACACAGCTGGAAACCGAACTCGGCTACTGGCTGCTGGTGGCAGGGTTTGGTGCTGGAGGGGGATTATGGGGGGTGTTGTCGAACCTGACCTTTGTGCGTATGTACGGCGCTCTGCATCTGGGTGAAATCAGTGGCCTGAATACGGCGGTGACAGTGTTTGCCAGCGCCATCGGGCCGGTGGCCTTCAGTCTGGCACAGGACTACTTCCATACCTTTGAAGCAGCCGCCATTGGCTGCATGGTTGGGTTGTTCGTACTGCTGATCACGGCGCTCTGGCTGCGCCAGCCGCGGGATACGTCACCCCGCGCCAGTGTGGCTAAATCGCCTTAAACACATCGGCCCATTCTTCGATGGCGTGCTCATGTCCATGCACCAGCTGAACGGTGATCTGGTCATAACCCCAGTCACGTAGCGCGCGCAGGCGTTCCAGCAGTTCCTCGCGGGTCCCGCTCATGGTGGTGGCCTGCACCAGTTCCGGAGTGATGTGGGTCTCTTCCGGACGTACGAACATCAGATGGCCGCGGTGATTGGTCAGGTAGCGGGCATCGGCGGGTTGGTAGGTTTCGTGTACCGCCAGATATTCGCTCAACAGGTTGCTTAACGGGCCCTGGGGCAGGTTCTGGCCGCCCATAGCGCCTACTTCGTCGGCCAGGTTGTGAAACATCACCGCGGTCAGCGGTGCTGCCTGAGCCATCAGTTTGGTTTGATTCTCACTTTCATCTGAGCCCAGCACAGCGCCTAAGAAAAACAGGTTAGCCTTCAGCTCCTCTGGCGAATGACCTGCCTGCTGCCAGGCGATCTGCATCTCCTGCAGGCTTTCCTGCGCCCCCTGGGCGCCGAAGTTCAGCCAGCCTGCGTTCAGTTCTGCCGCCAATTGTTTACCCTTGGGTCCGAAGGCAGAGAGCCACAACGGCACCGGGTCTTCCACATTGATCAGGCCGAGGTCCGGATTGAGAAACTGAATTTTGCGGCTTTGTGCTTCAAAGTCCCATTCGATCTGTTGTCCCTTGAGGAGCGCCTGTACGCGTTCGATATAGCGTCGGGTGCTGGCCAGATTGATGGCACCCAGCCCCATGGTACGTCTGGCCGTGAAGCCGGTGCCGACACCAAAATCGATGCGCCCGGGAGCCAGTCTGTTGAGGGATGCGAATGCATTGGCTGCCACCGGTTCGATGCGGTTGGAAGGCACCAGTACACCGGTGCCGAGGCGGATTTTTTTGGTCTCGTGAGCAGCCAGGGCCATACAGACAAAAACATCGGGGTTTAAAAGCTGCGTGTCGTAGAACCATGCAGCATGGAAGCCCAGCTCCTCTGCTTTCTTAGCCCAGCGCCAGGAATCGACCTCGGATGCAAATGCGACGGAGTATTTCATTGAGCTGATGTCCTTTGTTCGTTTGTGCGTGTTGATTTCTGCGATTTCAGATTGCAGGTATGTTCCGCATCCTCAACTTCGATGGTAGGGTGTTGGCGGTATACTGCAACTCAAATAGCTTCACAGGCGGGGTGAGAGATGAAACGAAGAACCTTACTGAAAGGGGGTGCGGTAGCACCATGGCTGGCACCCCTGGCATTGAGCGCATGCTCGGGTAGCGCGGAAAATCGCTACCTCAGTGCCAACTTTGCCCCGGTCGAAGTGGAATCTACCCTGACCGATCTGCAGGTAACCGGCACCATACCCGAGGATCTGATCGGTCGTTTTCTGCGCAATGGACCGAACCCCAGATCGGCTGATCAGGGCAGCTATCACTGGTTTACCGGTGAAGGCATGGTGCATGGTCTGCGGCTCAACGATGGTCGGGCTGAGTGGTATCGCAATCGCTATGTGGGTGGCAGTGCGGCTAACACCAATGTTATCGGGCATGCGGGGCGCACCATGGCAATCGTTGAGTCCGGTAGTCTGCCGCAGGACTTAAGTTATACGTTAGAGACTGTTGGTAACAACACGTCCATCGGCACCGGTTATTCAGCGCATCCGAAGATTGATCCGGACACCGGCGAGCTGCATGCCATGTGCTATGACTGGGCCAATCTGCGTGATCATGTGCGCTACGTTGTTGTCGATGCCAAGGGTGAGTGGCTGGAAGAAACCGAGATACCGCTGCCTGGTATGCCGATGATCCATGACATGAGTCTGACCGAAAACTACGCCGTTATTTTCGACCTGCCGGTCACGCTGTCATTTCTCGCCCTGGGGACCGGGGCCAGCTTCCCGTTTCGCTGGGACGAGGATTACGAACCTCGCGTGGGTCTGCTGCCCCGTGGCGGCGATGCCCAGGAGATTGTCTGGCGCTCGGTCAGTCCGAACTACGCTTATCACCCGATGAATGCCTACGAAGACGCAGATGGCGACGTGGTGATCGATATCGTTCGCTACGACAAGATGTTTGCCGACGACATACTCGGGCCATTTGGCGACAGCCTGGCGCGCCTGGACCGCTGGACCATCAATCCCGACGGGGACAGTGGTCGGGTCAGAGAAGAAATCGTCGACGCACGGGGGCTGGAATTTCCCCGTTGTCACCCGGATCTGAACGGTAAACCCTATCGCTATGGCTACACCGTGGCGGTGGAGAACTATGGCTTTCCCGCCATCTACAAGCACGATATGCGTACCGGTGAGGCCCAACAGTTCGATGTGGGTGCAGGACGTCATGCAGCAGAACCGGTGTTTGTGCCACGAGCCGGTGCACAGCTCGAAGACGATGGCTACCTCATGACCTATGTCTATGATGAAGCCAACAAAACCACAGACCTTGTTATTCTGGATGCCCAGGATTTCTCCCGTCCAGCACTGGCCAAGGTGCATCTACCCGTGCGTGTGCCGTACGGTTTTCACGGCAACTGGGTACCGGACAGCGTCGTCAGCGCTTAGCGGTCGGGTTTGCCATAGTCGGTTACGCCATAGTCGGGTACGCCATAAATTGTGGCGTTAACCCTCGGGTCGCCCACCACACCCGGACGGAATTCGTAGACGAATACGCCCATGATGCGCGTCTGTTCGCCCTCGATGCGGGTGACGCGATGCAGCGAGTGGGTGCCTTTAAACAGACATAAGTCACCCGGCTGAAGGTCGAGCCGGACAACACCGTCTACCTGCTCGCCGGTCAGTACCTGCCTGACCTGTGCGTAGTTCTGATCATCCTGACTGCGGGTATGGGGTGCCATTTCAAAAACACCACCCATCTGTGCAGGTTGCAGCATCAGCGTCATGGTGAAGGAATTATCCTCGTCAAAGTGCCAGGCCGACTCATCGCCCGGGCGATAACAGACGTAGTTGGCTGGTTGATAAGGGTCTTCGTTGGGGAACAGTTCGCCCTCATTAACGATGCGTTCCACCAGACCGCGTACACCAGGGGCTTGGTAGAACTGTTTCAGCACGGAGTTTTCCGCCAGTTGGGCGTAGGAGATCATATGGACGCTGGAGCGGTCCTGCAGATTTCTGGGATGCTCGCTCGGTAGAGCGGGATCGAGTTCGCGGTGCAGGTAGCAATTGCGCCAGGCATTGTTGTGATGAGCCTTGCTCTGCAGTGCTTGTGCTTCGGTAACCATAGCGTGCAGCGCCTGCTCGGTAACGAAGTTGGAAATCACACAGTACAGGTCGGACGCAAGCGCTTCTCGCCAGGCCACCAGCTGTGGATGTGTCTCGCCCGGCTCGGCGACTAGCGGATATGGGTCAAGATTGAGGAGTTCGCTCGCTTGCATAGAATTCTTTTTTCGCCCGGAAATACGGGTTGTACGGCAATCTGGTGTTGTTGAAAACCCCTTGTCAGCCACTTACGAATTGTAGAACCCTACTGACATACCCTGTCAGCAGGGCCTTGGTATGCTGGGGGCAGTTACGAAGACCAATACCAATACCAATATCAATACCAAGAGAAAGGCAACGACCATGGACACGATGACAGTAGCAAACAGACTGGTGGAACTGACCACTGCAGATAACGATGCGCAGGCGCTGGACGAATTGTATGCAGAGGATGTGAGTATTGAAGCGGGTACGCCTGAGGGCGAACCGCAGACGTTTACCGGCCTGGCGGCAGTACGTGAAAAGCATGCCTGGTGGAACAGTGTGACGACCATGCATGACACCACCGCGGAAGGCCCTTATGCGGGCACGGGCTCAGACCAGTTTGTGGTCAAGTTCTGGATGGATGTCACCATGGCAGAGCAGGGTCGTTCGCAGATGACCGAAGTGGGTGTGTTTACCGTGGCCGATGGAAAAATTGTGCGTGAGGTTTATCTGCCCTTACTCGGCGGCTGACGGAAAGCGCTACAATCAGCCTTCTTAAGTATCTGTGGGAGGGGAGATGGCTGGAATACTGAACAGGCTGGTGTGGCTAAGTTTTGTCTTGTGTCTGACCTCGGTGGCCACGGCCGCCGACAAAGAGGACGAAGCGGCCCCGGTGGCGGTTAGAAATGCTGTCGCGCAGTCGGGCGAACCGGTCACCACCATGCGTCGCTGGAAAATAAAGAAAGGCGGGTTTGACGAGTTTCTCGCTGCCAGCCAGCGGGGCGTGTGGCCCTATTTCGAGAAGATCGGCGCGCGCGTGGTGGGCATGTGGCAGGTCATGACGGTGGAACCCGCCGACCAGGCGGGTGGCATGTCCAATGCGGGGTATGTGGTGCGCGCAGACAACGGCAAAGACTACGACGAAGTCATCCTGGTGACCCGTTACGCCAGCCTGGATCACTGGCAGGCCACCCGGCACGCGGCCAGCCTGGGCGGCAATGGGCCCGATTATGAGGCACTGATGCAGGCTCTGGCAGTGCGACGCGCGTTGACCATCGATACCGAGCTTACCTTTCTATCCGGCTTTAACGGACCCAATGGGCCGTACTATCTGCCGGGTACGGGCGAAGTCTTCAAACCTGTGAGCCAGTAAACGGAGACGTTATTCGCGGGTAACTTCGTCCCAGTAGACGATGCCGTCGTGGCCTCGATAACTGCCGAAGGTCTGGCGTTCCGCGGGACTGGTGAGTCCTGTGCCGAACCAGTCAAACTGCAGCCAGCCCGGTGCGGCGATTTCGACCAGCACGCTGCCGTCGTTGCCGGCTCCGGGTGCGCTCAACAGCAGCACCGGATCGGGTGCTCCGCCCACCAGCGGCTGGTTGCTCGCCGGTTGAGTGGGTAGCGTTTCACCCGCGCTAAGATTGCCTTGATAAGCCGACAGCGAAACCAGGGTGATGTCATAGGGCGTGCAGTTATCCAGGGTGTTGGTGCGAAAGCCCAGGCCATCCCAGTATTCCGCCAACAGCGGTAAATCCAGGTCAGCAAACTCCGGCGCGCTGCCGGCACCCAGACTGAGACGACCATGTCTAACTCGACTTGGCGGACCCACCGCATGTGCCGTGCAAGTGCCGCTGAGCAGGCAATCGCCGCTGCTGCCAGCGTTCATATCCAGATCGAGCAGCAGCCGCGCATCGGTCGGGTCGAGTACGCGTGCGCCCAGTTGCAGGTTGGAGAATGGACCGTCCGGCGCGACGGCACGACTGAACAGCGCATCGGTCTGACTCACCTGATAGCGCCCGGCCACCCAGTCCGCCGGATCGACCACCAGACGCGCGCCCAGATCAATGCCGCCATCGTTGTCTTCGGCCGCCATCAGCACCTGGGCCAGTGGCAAGCTGCCAAACAGGGTCGCATCATAGTTGTGCACACGATTGCCCAGCGCGTTGTTGGCCGCCAGTTCCATGCTGATGCTGAGTGCGTTCTGACCTGCGTAGGTGAAACCATTGCAGGCCGCGACCACATCGTCGTCGATCATTTCGAAGTGGTCCACGTAGAATCGTCCCACGTTACCACTCGCCACTTCATCCACGGGGCCACTGCCGAGGTAGTCGTTGTCGGCCACTTGGGCACTCAGAGAGATGATCCCCACCTCGTCGAAGATGATGCTGGTCGAGGTAAATTCACCCGCGCCGCTGCGGGCGAAGGCTGTGCCGTTCAATATATCTCCGCTACTGCCATTGCGTCCGCCGGCTGGGGCAAGCAGGCCGTTGCTGAATAGCCGAATGGTCTCTGGTGCGCTTTCCAGACCAAAGTTGGGTGTGATGTCGTGATCTGCATCGCGCGCGGTGACCACCACTCGAAAAGCTTCGCCACTGGGGACGAAGGGGTCTGTGTTGAGACTGGTCGCCCCCGGATTTGGTGTGCCGCCTGCGCTGGTGACAGAGGTAATGTGCAGATAGTCCGGTTGCACGACAAAGGTATTGCTGGCCCCATTGATTGCGGGTGTCTGTGACAGCGCGTCGCTGACCTGCAGACTGATGGCGCCTGCGTCCTTATAACGCATAGTGACAGCCGCCTGACCGGCGCTGAAGGTGACGGTTTGTGGTGTGGCGCCAGCGGCATTGTCGGCAATCGAGTTACTGTCAATGCTGGCCGCGATGCTGCCCGAGGCGGGATCCGAGCGCGACAGCCAGAACGCCAGGTTTCTGGTGCCGGTGTAAGACTCGATCACGCCACAGACCGGATCATCCGGCGTCGTACCATAAACGGACAGATGCACGGGAAAATCGTAACCCGCCTGCTGGGTGGTGATGGGATCCACGATCGGACTGGGTGGTGGATTGGACAGTGGATTTGCGGTGACGGTGAAGCCGGTTGAAGCGAACGTCAGTGTGCCTTCGGTGTCGTCGTCTGTGATGGATGGGTTAGCTGTCAGTGAAACGGCGATATTCAGCGTGGGTGTGCCTTGACGGTAGTCCAGGGCAAACACGGCCTCACCGGCGTCGACCAAGGAGAACTGATAGGTGGCCAGGCCATCATCGAGGGTAGCATCCACCAGCGTGCCGGAGCCGGTAACCAGCGTCCAACTGCCACGCCCGGATTGGGTATCCAGGGTGATTTGCTGACTGGCCCCGGTCAGCGGATTACCGGCGGCATCCAGCATCCTTACCGTGACCGGTTCCGGCGTACAGTGAATGCCCGCGCCGTCGTGTTCAATGCGGATCAGACCCAGGCCAGTGGTCGGGCAGGCACGTGGGGTGCCGTCCCAGTTGTTACCCGCGCGCTGATTGTTGTAGATGGTCTGTACTTCAGCAGCATTCAGGACGGTATCGAAAATCACCACTTCGTCCAACGTGCCGCGCAGGTATTCAGGGGTTAATCCGGTATCTTCGATGCGTCCGAGACTCGAAAAACCGTTACCGATCTGTCCGCTGGCGTCGGTATCACTGTTTTCCAGCACCCCATCCACGTAAGTATTCAGATTGCCGGTAGCGGCATCCCGGGTGAGCACAACGTGGTGCCAGTTGCTGTCGTTGATGGGGGTGGTGGAAAAACTGGGGTTGGTGTCACCGGTAGCCAGGCTGATGGTGCCAGCAGCGCGAATGTAGCCCCAGAATATGTCATCAATGCCGCCGTTCTCCTCGATACCCGTGACTCCGGGAGCCAGCCACGCAGTATTGGTGCCGCCCTGATCAGTGAGCAGCCAGAAGGACAGGGAAGCGGTATCCCGCAGGTGGTCATCGATGCCGGGTACGTCGACGTAGTCGTTCACGCCGTCGAAGCTGCCGGCGCGACAGATTTGCCCGTCACTGACTGTATCAGCACCGCCAATAGCCTGGCCCGACAGCTGATCGTATTCATCCACGACGGTATTCAGGCCCTGCCAGCTCACCTCATCGAAGCGCCATTCTGCTACGGCGCTGGGAGTACACGTGGGCTGATAGCTGATCTCCACATCGTCGATGTACATCAGGCTGGTAGAGCCGTAGCCGGTGCTGACAAAACGGATCTGGGTACTGGCATTGGCATAGGCAGATATATCGAAGGATTGTGAAGTCCCGGTGGTACGATTCTGATAGATCCAGTAGCTGGCGAGACGTGCCCAGTTGATGCCGCCATCGGCCGAGATTTCCAGGTAGACGATTTGCAGACCACCTCGGTGGCCGGCGCGGTATACGAAAGATAACGTGGCAGCGGTAGCGCCTGTAAGGTCTGCCGCGCGACGGGTGCCGCGGCCGGAATAGCTGGAGCCAGCGGTGTCACCGATGGTCAAACAGTTACCGCTGGTGCAGCTGGTCCCGCGTACCCGTGACCTACCTGTAGAAGGGCCGTCTGCTTCGCCGATCTCGACCCAGTCGGACGCCCACGTCTGGGAACCTGTGTTCTGTGTATAGGAGATGGATGGAAAATCGTCCGCCAGAGTTTCCTGTGGGCAGGAAGGTGCAGCGGCAGCCAATGCCCCAGCGCTGCTGAGCAGGAGCATGCTGCCAGCTAACAGACAGTTGAATAGTGGGAGCCTCATGTCTCTTTCAGCCGCAGCAGAATGGTGCGTTGGGCAGCGACATTGCCGCCGTCCTGACAGATGCCATCACTCTGAATGGTGAAATAACGCCGACCTTCCACCAGCTCTACCCGGCAACTCAGCCGCGCCTGACAGGCGGGCAGGTTGAAGTTGTCCAGCGCCACGGTGCGATTGCTGCAGTTGGCCACGCCTGTCGGCGGCAGCACCGCGTGTGCCCCCAGTTGAGCGCCGGTTTCAGCCGCCAGCAGTGCGTTCAGTCGGTGAATATCGGCAGTTCCTGCCTGGGCGCTGGTGGCCACGCTGCGGGTCAGCGCTACCGTCAGCAGCGCAATGACCGTGATGAAAAAAATCGCCCCGATCAGACTGATGCCCTGTTGTGGTCGACGACTCACGTCTGGTTCCTCACATGCACTGCATGGGTCAGACTGAGCTGATCATCGCCTTTGTTGAGCGTGAGGGTGATGGCCACAGAAGCATTGCGGGTCAGCGAGGCAGGGGTCAGTGCAAAAAGGGCGCTCCCGGGTTGCAGACCAGACGCCAGCAGGCTGCGGTCAGGCAGCGTTGTCGGCAGGATAGTGGGATCCGGTTGGGTTGCCTGATAGCCATAGTTTGTGTAGCGATACAGGCTGTCGTTGTCCAGGCAGTAAGAGACGGGTTGGGTGACCGCGAAGAAGCGTTGTCGGGGCGAAGCTGCAGCAAACTGATGAGTTGCAGCGAATGACAGCGTAACGATATTGTCAGTATCTGGCGCGCTGGCCGTCGCCGTGGGACTGATTGCGCCAGGGGAGGCCAGGTTGTACAGGCTTGCGCTGGGTGCAAGGGCCACGCGCCAGGTCGCGGGTGTTGGCGCACTGTCGAACGGCACCACGCGCATGGTGGTGTCTGCGTAACCCAGGGGTGCGCTCAGATAGACGGATGCGCTGGCCACAGGCAGTAGTTCCAGACAGGTGCCTCCTGCAGATACACGCAGACTGTTGGGGGTGGCTTCCCGCAGCGTGATACCGATGTGATGTGCCACGTGGCGAAGATCAGCGGCCAGTTCACCCCGCTGGGTGCCGCTCAGATAGCCGCTGGAAGCGTCATTCAGAAAGCGCACGGTGCCGACCGAGAGGATGATCAGCAGCATCATCACCACCAGTAACTCGATCAGGGTAAAACCGTTCGCAGCGGCAGGTGTGGTGTGGCGCCTCATCAGAAATTCGCCCGTACGACGCTGAAAGTCTGTTGGCTGCCACTGCCATCACTGACCACGATGTCGATGATTTTGGCATCGGTGCTGCTGGCCACACCCAGGGTGCTGGCCTGGGCGGGGGTCGGGTAGCGTACGTTCACCTGTACGCGATAACTGGCGTAGTCCGTCAGCGGTGTGCCATCCAGTTGTCTTGGTGGCGCATCGTCGAGGCCGTCGAAGTCGTCGACATCATCGTAATCCGCGCGGTTTTCACCGTCATCGAAGGCGGCCGCGCTGGAGCAGGGTGTGGTGGCGGTGCTGCAGGCGGGCAGGCCACCCAGTGGGGTATTCTCATCGTAACGTTTGGCCATGATTTCGTCGCTGTAGGCCTGCACCAGCGCAACCACCTTGGCATCGGTCATGCTGTCTGCCTGATGGCGCATGGCAAAGGCCAGTGCACTGCTGATACCGATGGCGGCGATGGCCAGGATGGCGATGGTGGCGATCAGTTCCACCAGCGTAAAACCATGGGCGCGGTCGATATTAACTGCAGGGGGCAGCATCGAGATATCCGGTTGGGTGCAGGCACAGACTGCGACTGGTCTCACCTGCGATGTTGAGGTCCAGACCAGCATTGCCGCTGACCAGGCTGCCCCCCAGATTGAGATCAGACACAGTGCCATCTCCGGCGAAGGTGATCTCCAGCGTGTCCGTGGTGGAAAGTTGAATACTGGTAGCGCCTGCGGTCGCCACCACGGTCAGGCTGTCGGCGTCCAGGGTGGTGGCGCGGACAACACCGTCGACGGAATTGCGGGTGGTCAGGACATAGCCATCCGCCGCCACGCTCAGCTCAAAGGTCAGGATCGCATCCTGCCGAGCAGTAGCCAGGCTCTGGGCCAGATTCAGTTCCAGATCCAGCTGATGGGCGAAGGTCGATGGCGCAAAGCTTGTAGGTTTGACCAGTCGGGTCATGGCGAAACCGCTCAGAATGGCCAGCAGAATAATGGTGGTGATCAGTTCAACAACGGTAAAACCCGCAGCGCGCGCAGCGTTAACGCCTCGCAGGCGCGAGCCGGGCCGATATATCGCGCGGGCTGGAGGTTGTGCTCTGGCCATGCAACTTGGAAAACTTCCTGTAGATATTAGATTAAGCATAGAACGCAACTGCAAACGCGCCAGTTCAATCGTCGGGGCGAGCGGGCTTGTGGGTCACTTGAGTCCACGCTGGAAACAGGGGTAAGGTGGACGATGACCTGAACCGAAGAACTGGAGATAAGGGAAAACCATGGCTTACGTCGAAAATCGCACCATTCACGATGCAGATTCCCATGTGATGGAGCTGCCGGGCACCATCGGCGAATTCATGTCGGCCAAACACCTGGAGGCGTTCAGACCGTTTATGAGCAAACGGGATGAGGCCTGGGTGCAGGAGGTCACAGCTTTGCATGAAGATGAAGATTTCCGCGCCGGTGCGGAACGGGAAATCATGTTGCGCCGGAATCACCACGCACTGGGTTCGTTCCGCAAACAAGACCGCCCGCAAATGCTGGACTACCTGGGCTTCACCAGCCAACTGGTCTTTACCACGGATGCGCTGTCCAATTATGGTCTGGAAACCGGCCAGACCAATGAACTGGCCTGTGAGGCCGCGCGGGCGCATAACCGTATGATGACGGATTTCTGCGGTGTCGATCGGCGTCTGCTGGCCACGGGCTACGTGCCATTGGTGGATTTCGACGAAGCGCCGCGCATTGCTGAAGAAGCGCTCAAACTTGGTTGTAAGGCGCTGATTATTCCTTCGCGGTGTCCACCGGGTCACAGCCCCAGTCATCTGGCCTTTGAGTCGTTGTGGTCACTGGCGGAAGAAGCGCGTATTCCGATCCTGTTTCATGTCGGTGGCGAGCACAAAATGAACACCGACTATCACAACACCGGTGGTCCCCAGGTGCTGGACTTTCATGGTGGTGCGGAAAATTTCACCTCCACCAGTTACATGGCGATTCCGTTGTCGGTGTGGCAGACCATGTCAGTGCTCATTCTGGATGGCGTGCTCGATCGGCATGAAAATCTGAAATTTGGTGCCATCGAACTCGGCGCGGGCTGGGTGCCGAGCTGGATGCGCTTTATGGATTCCGGTGCTGCTGCGTTCCGTAAGGGCGAAGAGCGATTACAGAAGCTGTCTGCCAGCCCCAGCGAGATCGTCCGCCGGCAGTTTCGCGTCACCCCTTATCCCCATGAGCCGACCGGCTGGATTATTGCCAATACCGGGCCGGAAGTGTGCCTGTTCTCGTCCGATTTTCCGCATGTCGAAGGAGGTAGAAATCCGCTTAAGCGTTTCGGCGAAGCATTGACCGATACCTCTGCCGAAGACCAGCAGCGCTTTTATCGCGACAACTTCATCGACCTGATGGGGGCCGGCCTGGATAAGTCTCTGCATGACCACCCTGCGTTGACGGCGCAGGCCAGCAATCTGACCTGAGCAAACCCGGTTGAAAAGCCGGGCTGATAAGGCCGGCTGCTTGGAATGTGCACGTTCCAGTTGTAATAGAATTAGAATTCTGATTCTATTAATCCATGGCTATTCGAACACCCACCCAGACTCGCAGTAAGGTAACCATGGAGCGTTTCATTGCTGCGGCGCTGCGTCTGGTGGAAGAAAAACGCTGGGAAGACATTTCTGTCGCGCAGCTGGCGGCGGAGGCGGGATCTTCGGTGGGTGCCTTTTACAGCCGCTTCGGCGATAAGGAAACGTTGCTGGAAGTCCTCGATGATTACTACGCAGGTGCGATGACGGATTTACTCAAGGAGTTTGCCGCTACGCCGCCAAGTACTTTCGCGAGCAGCGTTGCGGCTTTACTGGGTGATCTGGTGCAACTGTATGACCGTCATCAGGGCCTGATCCGTACCCTGGTGCTGACCGCGCGCAATACGGATCGAACGGTCTATGCCGCCAATACCCGGCGCATGCGTAATACGGTACCGCCGGTAGTGGAGCGCCTGCAGCGATGCCCGGATCTACCTGCAGGTTGTGCTGCCGGTCACCTGGGGACGGCGCTGGCTTTCACCTTTAGTGCGCTGCGCGAACAGATTCTATTTCCCGA
Source organism: Pyrocystis lunula (assembly GCA_037576205.1). Classification (NCBI taxonomy): domain Eukaryota; class Dinophyceae; order Gonyaulacales; family Pyrocystaceae; genus Pyrocystis; species Pyrocystis lunula. The sequence continues at coordinate 13,209 of JAPIWU010388956.1, read as the reverse complement.
AGCTGTGCCGGTACGCGTGCGGGGTAAATCCCAGTTGATCAATCTGCTGGCCCGATCATTTACCGGGGCCACCCATGCGCTGGCTGAAACTTAGCCGGCTGCTTGCCGGGTTGTTGCTGGCTTCGCCTGTTGTGGCTGAACCGGTCTCGCGCGACTGGCTCGAGGCGGAGGTTCCGGTGCGTATGGCGAACGCAGAGATACCCGCTGCCATCCTGGCCGTGGTGCATGGCGATCAGGTAAGCGTGCTGGCTTACGGCGTCGAAGCCGACGCGGTGTTCAGGGTTGGGTCCCTGTCCAAGCCAGTTACTGCCAGTCTGATACTGAAGCTGACCGATCTGGGCTTGCTTGAATTACACGAAGATGTTCGCGACGACTTTACGCTTTTGCCCATAGCGCCACCGCTGGACGATCCGCTCACGCTGCATCATCTGTTGACCCACACCGCCGGATTTAACGAACGCCTGTTTGGCCAACACGTGCGTTCGCCAGATGGTTTCTTGTCACTGCACGACTATCTGCGGCAGTATCTACCGCCGCGCTTTGTTCAGCCAGGTCGGATTATTGCGTACAACGACCACCACACCGCGCTGGCAGGCTGGCTGGCAGAACGCACAACCGGCAAACCCTTCGCCGAGCTGGCCAGACAATATGTCTTTGCGCCTTTGGAGATGGCTGACTCCACTTTCGAACAGGTCGATATTCCGGTGGCAATGGCGCCCCGCTTGGCGCTGAGCTCGCAAGGCTTGAACGGGCCGCTTTATGGCCGCGACTATATTCAGCTGACGCCAGCGGCGGGTCTGTACACCACAGCCGCTGATATGGCGCGCTATATGCACGCGCTGTTACGCGGCACGCTGGCAGGCAGCGAGGCGCAACTCAAAATTCAATTCCACCATCACCCGCGTTTACCCGGCCGGGGTTATGGATTCGCCGAGGGTCAGCACGGCGATCTGCAATATTTTTATAAGGACGGCCAGGCCACAGGCTTCAATGCGCGCCTGTTGCTGGTGCCGGAACAGCAGTTTGGTTTGTTTGTGGCGCACAACCGAACCATCTTTGGCCCTCTGGGTGCTATCAACGCCGCGGGCCGTTTCAACCGAGCGCTGTGTATGGCGGTACTTGAGTGGCTCTGGCCAGTGCAGGCAACAGCAGAGGGCTCCACAGACACATCCGATCCGCCGCCACATGACATCGACCTGTCCGCCTATGCCGGGACCTACCGCACCGTGGTGGCGGCAAGGCATACCTGGGAACGGGTCATCAGCCTGTTCGACGAGGCTGTAGTGCAGGTGGTGGATGGTCAGTTGCAGTTAGGTCGCTCTACGTATGTGCCGACAGCGGAGAGTGGGGTATTCCAGCTTGTGCACCACGACAATCGATACATCGTTTTCGACGACCGCCAGCAACACCTCTTTATCGGTGGGGGTGCCTATGAGCGGGTGCCCTGGTGGAGCAGCCAGGCAGCGCTGTTATGGGTCCTCGGTTTACCGTTGCTGGGTTTGTTGGTGTCTGCCTGGCGGCTGATGTCTATCGACGGTTGGTGGGTTGGGCTCGGCCAGGGTGGGCTGCTGGTCTTTTTCATCGGTCTGGCAGTGACGTTCTGGTTTACCGATGTGCAACAGCTGTTCTATGGACCCACAGGCGTGCTGCTGGGTTTGCTGGTTTTGCCGCTGGTTGCGCTGTTGGGGTTTGCCGCCCAACTGGTGGGGTTCCGGCGTGGCCGAATCCTATCCCGCAGTCTGGGGATCGTCAGTGGGGGATGCCTGTTCCTGTGGCTGAACTACTGGAATCTGCTCGGCTACTGGTTGGGTTGATGAATGCAGTGCTGGTCTAATCAGGTAAGCCCAGCACGCGTTTGGCAATGATGTTCAACTGTACCTCGTTTGAACCACCAGCGATGGAGATGGATTTGGCTTCCAGCCACAGCCGGGTCATGGCCAGTTCTTCGTCGCTGAAACTCTCGCCCTGCCAGCCGAGCGCCTGAGTACCGCGAATCTGTATCTGCAGTTCGAGCTGGCTCTTGACGTATTCGGCCTCGACATAATTGAAAATTGAGGTGGCCGCGCCTGGAGTGTTGGCTTCTGATTCATCCACTGCACGTTGCCGGGTCAACAGAAAGGCGCGTTTGCGCATTTCGTTGTCAACAATGGCCAGGCGCAGGTCCCAGGGGGTTTCGCCCTGGTCATAGGAGCGCGCCAGTTCTGCCAGCGTCAGGCTGGGGCGGATGCGTTGCATAGGGCCGGCTGTGTCAGCACTGGCGAGTGCCGCCAGTCCGGAGCGTTCGTGCTGCAGCAGACGCTTGGCCACGGTCCAGCCTTTGTTCAGTTCACCGACCAGATCCTGCTTGTCCGCTCTGACGTCGTCGAAAAAGGTCTGACAAAAAGGCGAGCCGCCGTTGATCATCTCGATGGGTTTTACGGTGACGCCGGGATCGTCCATAGAGAACAGCAGGAAACTGATGCCGTCATGTTTCGGTGCGTCGGGGTCGGTGCGTACCAGACAGAAAATCCAGTCTGCGTACTGCGCGCCGGAGGTCCATATCTTGCTGCCGTTAACCAGAAAATAGTCGCCTTTGTCTTCCGCTCGGGTCGCCAGGCTGGCCAGGTCTGAGCCTGCACCGGGCTCACTGTAGCCCTGGCACCAGGCCACCTCGCCACGGGCGATCCTGGGTAGATGACGCAGCTTCTGTTGTTCGGTGCCGTATTCGAGCAGGGTGGGTCCGAGCATGGTCACGCCCATCCCGCCCAATGGTGGACGGGCCCCAATGCGTTGCAGTTCTTCCAGCAGTACCAGAAAGTGATCTTTGTCCAGGCCCGCACCACCACAGGCTTCGGGCCAGGTGGGCACGGTCCAGCCGCGGGCGGCCATGCGCTCGAGCCAGAGATAGGCTTCGGGATTGGTGCTTCTGCGTTTGCTGCCGCCGTTGACCTCTTCACCCGGTACCATTCTGGTGCGCATGGAGGCGGGACAATTCTCCTCCAGCCAGGTACGTGTCTCGCGACGGAATGCATTGAGTTCTGCCATCAGCCTGCTCTCATGGGTCGAAGGCCCAGCATAGCTGAAGATTTCTTGTGGGGCTGTACAAACAGGTCAGTCAACATAGAATGACATGCTTTCCGAAATTACTCTCTACAGGACAAACATGGCACATCCCCAACTCGATTTGAGCAACGACGAACTGCTGACCACCACACGTGCGGTGCGTAAGCGGCTGGACTTTGAACGCCCGGTAGCCGTTGAAACACTGGAAGAGTGTCTGCGTGTCGCCACCCAGGCGCCCAGTGGCTCCAATGCCCAGGGTTGGCAGTTCATGTTTGTCATGGATGCGGACAAGCGCAAACGTATTGGCGAGCTGTATCAGCAGGCGTTTGAGATCTATCGGCAGATGCCGGCCGCGATTCATAAACTGCATATGGACAGTGGAGATCCGAACCTGACCAAAAGCCAGACCCGCTCAGCGTCTTCTGCTGACTATCTGGCCGATCATATGGGTGACGCGCCGGTGCTGATGATCCCCTGTATTGAAGGCCGGTTTGATCTGCCCGAGACCAATAATCTGCTGGTGCAGTCGGCCCTGTTCGGCTCGATCATACCCGCTGCCTGGAGTTTCATGCTGGCGGCGCGGGCTCGGGGGCTGGGTACGGCCTGGACCACGCTGCATGTCATGCACGAGCAGGAAATTGCCGAACTGTTAGGTATTCCCTACGAACGCTATACCCAGATTGCGCTGATTCCAATCGCTTACACCCTGGGTACCGACTTCAAACCAGCTTATCGCCCGCCGGTCAGTGAAGTGATGCACGTCGACAGCTGGTAGGGGTCCGCTAAGGAAGCTCTGATTTGCAGCGTGCCGCTGCAGACACTGCGCTCAGTGCTGATATTCAGTTAGAGCTTTGCTAGATTTTAACCGGGGCATCTACCTGCTGGCTGTGACCGTCAATGTCGAATGACATGATGATCATGTCGCGGTAGTTGCCTTCCGAATCCTGTACGAAATCGGCCATCATTGCCTCGACCACGAACCCCAGACGGCGGAAAGCGGCCTGAGCGCCGCGTTGGTCGACGGTCATGTTCGCCATCAGCTTCTTCAGACCCTGTTCACGCGCGATGTCGAAGATCTCGCTGATCAGCACGCGACCCAGACCGCGGGTGCGGAAGGCGGGTGCCACATTCACGCGTATTTCACCTACATGTCGGGTCCAATGGGCGCGATTGGTATGGACGGTGGCGTAGCCAATGAATTCATCTCCATCGAATGCGGCGATGGAAGTCGAGTTGCCAGCCTCCAGATTGGCGATCCAGTTGTCGACTACATCAGGTTCGGTCAGGTCTACGCGCAGAAACAACAGATCTTCTGCCGGTAAAGCTTTAGCAAATGCCAGCACGGCATCGCGATCCTTACGGTTCATGGCGCGCAGTTGGATGGCGGTTTTGTCAGCCAGGGTGATTTTGCGTTGATAGTCTTTCATGGTTTGTTCTCTTGTTTTAACTTTCGGTTCAGCCGGTCTGCTGCGCGAGTGCTTCGCGGGCCCGATCAAGTAGTTCGGTAAATGCTGCGTCGGTAAATTCCACCATCTGTTCCAGATCTGGCAACAGTCGTGGCTCGCAGGTGAAATTCAGAATCATCTTCTGGTTGTAGCTGCCGACACAGATGGCATATCCCATATTGCCACCCATCATCATGATCGCGGTTGTGTCGAGGATTTCGTGACCGGCAATGTATTGCGGTACCTGCACGCCCGGGACATTGGTGCAGACAAAATTCACCCCGAAGAAAGGCGGTCGTGGTCCCATGCGCGGCAAAACGGGCGGAGGGTTCTGTGCGGAAAACTGAGTCGGATCAAAGGGTGTGCCGATCAGCTGCAGACCAGCAAACAGCATGGGGGGCGTGGTCATGCCGCTTTCCTGCATCAGGGTCATGGCCTGTGCTTCGCCACCTTCTTTGATGCGACTGGTCTCGGCGCACACGGCCAGGTGTCGCTCGATCAGGTCCATGGGCCAGGCGGGCAGCATTGGAAAAATGGCGGATACCCGGTTGCCCAGCGCGCCGGACTCATTTTCCGTGCGCACGTTGACCGGACACATGATGCGTATTTTCTGGTTGTCGACGGTTTCACCATGGGCGGCCAGATAGCGTGCTGCACCTTCACTGACCGTGGTGAGTACCACATCGTTGACGGTGCCGCCAAAAGCTTTGCGGATTTCCCGATAATCGCTGAACGGGTAGGTCTGGTAACGCATTTTACGCCGTGGGCTCAGGGTGCCGGAATTCCAGGGGGTCGCGACGGCCGGCTGGGCAAAGCGCGCCATCGCCTGCATACCCCGGTTTAACAGGGCCTGATTATCGGAGCTCTGCGAAAACATACGTAGTGGGTTCTGCTCCGCATAGGCTCGCACGGTTTCACCGAACGCTTCGGTGGCCAGTTCGAACGGGTTCGGTATCGGTGCGGGTTGCCACTTTTCTGTGGGTGGCGGTGGTGGTGGTGCGTCGGCCTGATAATCAAACATCACGGTGGACAGATGGACCGCAGAGGCCCCATCGATCATGGCGTGATGAATCTGCTGCAGGAGTAATGTGTGATCTTTGACCCCGGTAATGACGGTGTACTTCCATAACGGAATATTGCGATCCATCAGCCCTTCGTTGAGTTTGACAGCCGCATCTACAGCGTCGATCAACTCGCTGCCGGGTTCCATTTCATGGTGCACGACGTGGTTGGTGAGGTCGAAGTCCGGGTCGTCGACCCACTTGGGGTGGGCGAAATTCATCGGCACCCATACCATGCGCTGGCGGAACCGGGGTACCAGGTGGACGCGTTCCTCGATGTGCTTGAACATGTCGGCGAACGGCACTTCGCCATCAATTATAGCTACCCCAGCTGTTTGCAGAGGCCCACCTGCGCTTTCACCATAGAGAAAACTCGAATCGCTTTCAGTCAGTCGCATAGCCTGTTCCCCTTGTGATCAGCCGTTTTTACCCAGCCATTGTTGCGATCATCCGCTGCTTTAAAGGCAAGAGCAAGTTATCATGGACCGCTGGCATCTCCGGGGAGTGAGTGTGAAAAAGTTTCTGATCGGGTTCGCTGTTTTGTTGGCTGTGGCGATCATCGCCGGGTATATTTTTCGTCAGCCGTTGATGCTTGCCATGATGGCCAGCCAGATTGCACCTGCCGAAGACTTCGACCCCTCCCTGGCACCCCCCGCTCCTGACTACGGTGATCCGCAGTGGTGGGCGGCGCTGCCCACTAAGAACGACCCGGCCGATCAGTTGCCCGCCGGCGTGGAACGTACCCCGTTGGGGGTGGCGGTATTCTTTGTGCACCCGACGTCGTACTTCGGGCAGGACAACTGGAACCAGCCGCTGCTGCATGAATCTGCCAACTGGGTGGTCGATGAACGCGTATTGCGTCACCAGGCCAGTGTGTTTAATGGCTGTTGCGACATCTATGCACCGCGCTATCGTCAGGCGACCTTTTTTTCCTTCATGGATCAATCGGGCAATGGTGAGCAGGCCCTGAGTCTGGCTTATAGCGATGTAGAACAGGCGTTTCAGCACTTCCTGAGCATGCTGGAGCCCGGTCAGCCGTTTATCATCGCCGGTCATTCCCAGGGTTCCAGACACGCCGCTTTACTGGTGTCCGAACATGTTTCCGGCACCGAGCTGCAGGCGCGTCTGGTTGCCGCCTATCTGGTGGGCTTCGGGGTAACCCGTGATCAGATTGGTGAAGTGCCGGTGTGTCAGGCTGCGGCTGATACAGGCTGTGCGCTCGGTTGGAATGCCATGGACGGAGAAGGCGCCGGTGCGTTTGGTGGCAATGAGGGATTGATCTGCACCAATCCCTTAAGTTGGCATGCGGACCTGGGGTATGCCGGCCATGAGTTAAATACCGGCGCCATCGGCTTTGCGTCCTATGGCCAGGCGGAAGAGGGCGAGAGAGTGGACGCTATGAATGTAGAAGTCGGTATTGCAGATGCGCAGTGCCAGGCAGACGGTCAGCTTGCGGTCATGAATCTGCGTTCCACCGCGTTTCCCCAGCGTATGTTGGGTAACAGCATGCACGTCTATGACTACAGCCTGTACCACTTCAGTGTGCGGGAGAATGCTCTGACTCGCAGCCGTGCCTGGCTGGCCGCAAATCAGGCGGCACGCTGAAGCTGCTTTCACCCAGCGCTTCCAACTTTCCTTCGCTGTGAGAGGGACGAATTCAGTCGGGCAGTGCGTAGGCGATGACTTTGCCACCCTGGTTGGTGTTGGTTCTGCTTTCACCCATCACATCATCGCCTTCTGTGGTCGAGGTGGCTTCACCGGCGATTGTGACGATGACGTACTGTTTGCCGGTTGCCGGGCTTACATAGGTCATGGGCGTTGCATCTGAGCCACTGCGCAATTCATCCTGCCAGATCAGATTACCACTCAGCGTATCAATCGCTCGGACCTTGCCGTCTGCCACACCTGCATTGAAGATCAGGCCGCCGGCGGTAACAAACGATCCAGCGGTGGCCGGCAGGCCGATGTCCAGCGGCCCCAGGCCCTTACGCCAGACGATTTCCTGAGTGGTCAGATCGACCACACCCATTTCGCCATAGGGTGGCTTGATGCAGGGTAACGACCAGGGGGAAGAAAACATCTGCACCCGCGCTGCATAGGGCGTACCCCGCTGGGGGCCACCAATGCCGTAGCCGCGGATAAAGCCGCCGCCTTCTTTGTTGGCGATGAGGTCTTCCTCGCGCGGAATCATGTTTATAAAAAATGCCAGGTGCAGGTTGTTGACCACCAGCAGCTGCCGTTGTTCATCAACCGCGACGCTACCCCAGTTCATGCCGCCAGCCGGTCCCGGATAAAGCAGGGTGCCTTGTACTGACGGCGGCGTCATCGGGCCTTCATAACGCAGTTTCTTAAAGGCCGCGCGACAGGCGATCTGATCATAGGGGGTGATACCGAACATGTCCTGCTCGCGGAGAATCGGATGGGCAAAGGAAGGCATGCCGGTGGAAAAGGGTTGCGTTGCGCTGGTGCGTTCACCGGCAATGTCGGTCTGGGGCACGGGTCGCTCGGTAACTTCGGTCAAGAGCTCGCCGGTGGCGCGGTCCAGCACGAACAGCTCGCCCCGCTTGGTGGGTACGATGACGGCTTTGCGTCGTTCGCCGTCGAGGGTCAGGTCGACCAGAGTCGGCTGTGAAGGCACATCGTAGTCCCAGATATCGTGATGGGTGGTTTGAAAATGCCAGGCGGTGAGGCCGGTACGGGCATCGATGGCGACAATGGAGCTGGCGTATTTGTCCATCACCGGGGTGCGATGGCCGCCGAAGTAGTCCGGGGTCGCGTTGCCGGTGGGTACGTACACCAGGCCCAACTCGTCATCCGCGGACATCAGACTCCAGACGTTGGGCGTGCCACGGGTGTAGTAGCCGCCTTCCGGTGGCAGGTCGGTCTGGCCTTCGCGGCCCATGTCCCAGGCCCATAACAGGTTACCGGTGCGTGGATCATAGCCCCGCACCACACCAGAAGGTTCTTCGATCTCCTGGTTGTCTGCTACCCAGCCGCCGACTACCAGTGCGCCACTGGCCACGGTCGGGGGTGAGGTCACGAAATAATACAGGGGTTTGACTTCGCCCATACCCGCCAGCAGCGAGATCTGACCGTTCTCGCCAAATTCCTCGCAGGGCTCGCCGGTGTGCATATCTACGGCGATCATGCGCGCGTCGGTGGTGGCGGTGTAGATGCGCTCGGCGCATTGGGTACCCTTCTCGCGCTCGGGAATATGGTAGTAGGTGACGCCGCGACAGTTGCCCAATATGCCGTAGGCTGGCGTGTTGTTGTCCGGGTCGAAGCGCCAGCGTTCCGTACCGGTATCCGGATCCAGTGCGATCATGATGTTCTGTGAGGTACACAGATACAGGCCGTCTTCAATCTGAATAGGGGTCGCGCTGAAACGACCGACCTGCCGGGTGTCGGCTTCCCAGACCCGTTCGAGGCTGGTGACATTGTCGGTATTGATCTGTTCGTGAGGCGCGTAGCGGGTACCAGCCTGATTGCCGCCATAGGCCTGCCAGTCAGCGGGATTCTGCGCTGGCCCGTAGCTGGTGTCTGTTACCGGTTGAACATTGTCACTGACAAAATTCACCGTCATGCTGCCGAGGACCGCAAAACTGGCCAGGGCACAGACCACCACCACCGGGGTTTTGAACAGCGGTCTGGTGGCTTCGCCCCACAAGGCCTCGCGGATTTTGCGGCGGCACATCCACAGCGCGATGAGGCCGATAATCCAGATGCGCGAACCCACCAGCCAGAAATCGGTGCCTGCTTCGTAAACCGCCCAGGCTAACGTCAGCAGTAGGACCCCAGCATACAGATAGTAGCCGCTGATCTGGTTGCGCCACAGTTGTATTGCGCTGGCGACCATCAGGATACCGGCTGTGAGGTAGTAGAAACTGCCTCCCAGGCTGGCCAGCTCAGCGCCGTAGCCTGCCATTGGCAGGCCGAGCGCGGCGATAATTACGGCGGTAATTTTTACCGTCAGGTTGCGTGCAGCCATGTTGGGTCCCCTTAGTCCGCGAGCAGTGTTTCGAGTTTTTCCTGATCGGCGGCGAAATTGCGTATGCCTTCCGCCAGTTTTTCCGTGGCCATGGCGTCTTCGTTCATGGCCCAGCGAAAGGCGTTTTCGTCGAGTTCAGTCTTAGCCTCAGACTCTGTTCGGGTCGGATCCAGTCGGCGGGGCAGATCACCCTCATCTTCGGCCAGTGCCTGTAACAATTGCGGGCTGATGGTGAGGCGATCGCAGCCGGCCAGGGCTTCGATTTCGCCGGTGTTGCGGAAGCTCGCGCCCATGACCACGGTCTGATAGCCGTGTTGCTTGTAATAGTTGTAGATGCGCCGCACGGACAGGACCCCGGGGTCGCTTTCTGCGTCGTATTCCTGGCCGGTGTGATTCTTATACCAGTCGAGAATACGGCCGACGAAGGGCGAGATGAGATACACCCCGGCATCGGCACAGGCGGCCGCCTGAGAAAAGCCGAACAGCAGAGTGAGATTACAGTTAATGCCTTCGTGCTCCAGTTGCTCCGCGGCACGAATACCTTCCCAGGTGCTGGCGATCTTAATCAGTACCCGCTCGCGTGGGATGTCGTTGTCGGCGTAAAGGGCGATCAGACGCTTCGCCTTGGCGATGGTTGCTTCGGTGTCGAATGACAGACGGGCGTCCACTTCAGACGAGACCCGGCCGGGTATGACACCCAGAATATCAGTGCCGATGGCCACCGCCAGTTTGTCACTGCAGTTGTTCAGCATTTCGCTGGAACTGCCTCCCACCTCTCTGGCCCAGGCTTTGGCGGCAGTGACGTGTTCGGCGTACTCCGGCAATACGGCTGCTTTCAACAGCAGTGAAGGATTGGTCGTGGCATCCTGCGGCTGGTACTGGCGAATCGCGTTCACATCGCCAGTGTCGGCAACGACATCAGTCATTGCCTTGAGTTGTTCTAGCTTATTCAAGTGTGATCACCCCCCGATGAGTGGGGCGATTGTAGCAAGCACAGCGGCAAAGCTATAGCTGACTATCGTGATCTATGCTCCGCGATGACGGCGGTAAATTTCGTTCACCCAGGCGACCCCCGGGTGGTCGGTAAACTGGCTGACCACATCCGTGACCCGTTGTGGCAGCGGTTGGGGTCGCTTCATATCCGGATGATCCACACTGGCCACCGGCGCGAGCAAAGCTGCTGCGGTGAGGTCGGCAACGCTGAACTGCTCGCCCACCAGGTAGCCGGTGGCGCAGGTCTGCTCGGCGACCCGGTCCAGCATGGCGAAGGTGGTAGCGATGCAGCGTTCGATATTCCCGGGCGTAGTGACGCCATTGCGCTTGGCGATCAGACCGCGTGCCAACGGAAAGGTGACGCGATAGGCCGTACGTTGCAGTAGTCCCTTGCTGCCCGCAAACATGCGGCACAGATAGCCACCTTCTTCGACCAGCGCTGAGAAAATCACGGTGCGGGTCGCGGGGCCCAGGTCCTGGTCAAATTCGGCCTGCAGCGCCAGTGCCTGGTTGCGCGCGTCGGTATCTTGCGGATACAGCGCCAGGGTGGCGTATTCGCGTTCCAGTAGATCGATGATGGCGGCGGAACCGGCTACATATTCGCCGTCCCGCTCCAGCACCGGGGTCTGTGTTTGCCCGGATATTTTCTTGATGGCAGGCATATGCGGTCCGGGCAGATAGGTTTGGCGTTGGTGAGAAACGTTTTTGAAGTCCAGTGCCCAGCGGGCCTTCTCGTTGAAGTGGGAATAAGCGAATTGGTGCAAAACGGTCACGAGCGCCCCCAGCAGGATGTAATATGTCACGGATCATACTATCGTATTAGATTACGGTCGACATTTAATAAGTATCAGCTGAAGGAAAGATAGATGGCGCGCTACTCACGTGAACACAAAGCACAATCCCGGCAGCGGTTGATTGAGGCGGCGGCCTCGCTGTTTCGCAAGCGCGGCTATGACGGTGTGGGTGTGGATGAACTGTGTGGGGCGGCGGGACTCACACGCGGGGCCTTTTACGGCCACTTTGACAGCAAGGCCGAACTGTTGAGTGCAGTTCTGGGTGGTGCCCATGACTTCGTGCGGCGTCTGCGCGCACGCACTGCGACGACCTACAAGGGTCTGCGTCGGCAAGCTGTGGACATCGCCCAGGACTATCTGGCGCCCGGAAATCGTCGCGCGGTGATCGGCGGGTGTTCCATCGCCGCCCTGGCGATCGATGCAGCACGTGGCGATGACAGGGCGCAAAAAGAATATGCACAGGCGGTCAGCGCGGTGCTCGAAGAAATGGATCGGCTGGGGGATGATAGCGCCGCGGCGGGTAATCGAGACGCGGCGCGTGATCCAGATGCGGCGCGTGCCGCGCTGGCGCTGTGCGTTGGCGGACTGCTGATCGATAACGCCTGCGGCAAAAACCGCATCGGGCAGCAGGTCGCCCGCGCCGCACAGAAAGAAGTGGCCAGGCTGCTGGCGTGAGCGACAGTGCTGTCGATAGTTGCTAATGTAGGGCAGCAGGAAGTGGAGGAAAAGTTATGGCATTACAAGATTTGACACCGATCAATGATCAGCTGGCTGACATCATCGTGCGTGCAGATGAACCCTGGATCGAAACCGAGCCTGGCAAGGCCTGGATGAAGGTACTGTGGACCGGCCCGGAGACCGGCCGCTGGGCAGCGCTGTTCCGCTGGAGCAAAGGCTACACGGCTGCGCCACACAAACACCTTTCTGACGCCCACACCTATGTGCTGAAAGGCAAGCTGCAGGTCCGCGATGGCGTGCTGAACGCTGGCGATTATGACTATGAGCCCAACGGCGTCTTACACGGCGCCACCGTGGCCCTGGAAGATACTGAATATCTGTTTATCTGCGAGGGTCCGGTGCTGTTTTATGACGAAGACGGTCTGACCAGCTACTTAGGCTGGGAGGAACTGGCCCGTATCAAAGCGGCGGCAGAGCAGGGCGCAGATACCGCGCTGGAAGTCTCGGCCTGATCAACCACCGGCCAGCTTGACGTTAAATCCGGCGGCTTCCAGCAGCGTTTTGATCTTGTCACGATCCGCACTCTGGATCTCAATGGTGTCGTCGCGGACGGTGCCGCCCACGCCGCACCTGGACTTCAGTTGTTTGGCCAGTTGCGCCAATGCCTGAGGGTCCAGCTCCAGCCCCTGGATCAAGGTTACGCCTTTGCCTTTGCGGCCCTTGGTTTCGCGATGCAGACGCACCACACCGTCGCCACTCTGTTTCAGCGTGGGATGTCTGGTTTTACACACGCACTGCGCCAGGGGGCGCTGACATCCGGGGCAGATTCGGCCACCGTCGGTGCTGTATACCCGGGTGGTTGGGGAAACTTTCTTCATCGGCGCATTATAGGCTAAGCCGCTACACAGGCTAAGCCCTCAGCTCGGTTCGACCCGTTGAACCGGGTGCTGTAGGCTTACGGGTTTTTCCAGTTCAGGAGCAGCATGGACAATCCCTTGCAGGGCGAGCGGGCGGCGAATATTGACTGGTTCATTTTCATCGCCAGCACCGTCATCATCGTGGCGGTCTGTATTCCGCTGGGGCTGTACCCGCAAGCTGGCGCGCACGTACTTAACGACGCCTTTGTTTATGTCACGGAAGAACTTGGCATCGTCTACATCCTGTTCAGCATGGTGGCCCTGGGTTTCCTGCTTTATCTGGCTTTTTCA
>JAPIWU010388846.1:0-10558 GCA_037576205.1 Pyrocystis lunula | reverse complement strand
GAGCTCTGGCGAAAGGCGCTCGAAATCGCCGAAGCCATGCACGACGTGCAGGGGGTGGAGGGGGTGAGGGGTGCGAACGCGGCCGAGGAAGCGAAGGGAGCGGGGCCGGCGGGGGCCTCCCTTCGACCCCAGACCCTCGGCCGCATGCAGTCGGTACTGGTGGGTCTCGAGACGGTCCACCCCTTTGCATACCGACCGAGCTACCTCGCGCTGGCGGGTCTGCCCCTGGCCGAACGCGTCCGGCGCCTCGCCGAGCCGGAGACCCGCCGGCGCATTCTGGCCGAGAAATCCGGTCCCGCCCCGGACCACGATCCCTACTCCGCGCTCTTCGACTATGCGCCGGACCGCCTCTTTCCCCTCGGCGAGCGACCGAACTACGAGCCCGGCTTCGAACACAGTCTTGCGGCGATTGCGCGCGATTCGAATCGCGACCCCATGGCGCTGCTCTACGATCTGCTCCTCGAGCAGGAGGGGCAGGCACTCCTGCTCTATGCGGTCGCGAACTATCACGACGGGGATGACCGGGTGCAGCAGGCGATGATCGAGCATCCCAGCTCGCTGCTCGGTCTGGGCGACGGCGGCGCCCACTCGGGCCTGCTCTGCGATGCCAGCATCCCGACCTACTTGTTGACGCATTGGACGCGTGATCGAAACCGCGGCCCGCGCTTCCCCCTCGAGCAGATCGTTCGCAAACTCACGTCGGAGACCGCTTCCGTCTTCGGACTCGAGGACCGCGGTCGGCTGCTCCCGGGAATGCGCGCGGATCTCAACCTGATCGACCACGCTGCACTTGCAGTCGAGCAGCCACGCGTGGTGCGGGATCTGCCCGCCGGCGGACGGCGGATCGTCCAAGGCGCGGAAGGCTATCTCGGGACGCTCCTTGCGGGTGAGTTCACACGAGAAAATGGCGTCGATACCGGCGCGCGGCCGGCGGGGGTCGCACGCCCGGCTCGCTCCCCGCAGCCGCAGGGATCCTGATGAACCTCGGTGCGTTCTTCGTCGCTTCGACGAAGCCTCCAGGAATCGACCCGACCCTCAGTTCGAGGTCGCACCCGTCGAGGTCGCGTCCCGCCTCGTGAATACCGTCGACGAAATGGGGGACGGTTCCGACGCTTCCGCCTAACGGACACGACCTTCGTGGCAGTCCAGGGTGCTCTCGACTCTACTGAGGGCGTCGAGGATTCGATCGGAGATCGGGGCCCCGCGATTGTCGCGCTCGAGGAGCGCGGCCGTATGCGCGGCACACAGGTTCTCGGCGTCGGACCAACTCGAAGCGAGTTCCTCCGCCCAACTCCGAAACGCCTGCGCAGCGCCGGGTCGCTCTTCGAGGGCTCGAGCCAACGTCGGATGAAACCGCACGAAATCCGGCAGCCCCACGCTGCGCATCAGGCGTGGCAGGCGGAGGCACATCAGCGTGTCGTCCACGTGAATCGTCTTCGACGCCCGGTGGAATACGAGCACCGAGGAAAAGTGGATATTGTCGTCCGCGGAGATGAAGTCGACGCCTCTCGGGATCGAGAACGCGAAGTCTTCCTCGAAGATTTCGTGAAGATCCGGATCTTCGGTCCGAATCGATTCCCAAGGAAGCTTCGGGGCCTGGGCGACGTGGCGCGCCGTGCCGTAGTGCTTCGCATGGGGAAACCGTTCGTACATCGCAGCCGCGGAGACCGTGTGGAAGGGATGCACATGCAGGATGGCTTCGAGGTCGCGGCCGCCATTCGTGCGGTCGACGATCTCCCCTTCGACCTTTCTGCTGAGGGCGCATGCGTCGATCAAGACGAACTTCCCGCTGGTCCGACGCACCAGCGAGGCCTGGGTTCCGATGTCGACGAGGCCCCCGACCCGGAACGAGCCCCGGATATTCCAGAAGTCTTCTGAGACGGGCAGAATGTGGGACGTCATGGCTCTCGACTTTCGTGGTTTCGAACAGAATCTCCTGCCGCGCAGTTCCTGCGGGTTTCGCAGGTGCGGCCGGCAGCGGAGACGGAATTCAGACCGACCCCCGACCTCCAACCTCCGACCTCCGGACCTGGCATTCCTCGCGTTCGGGCGTCGCGGGCGGCCAAGCCTACTTCTTCACGCGCGGACGCCCAGGGCGCTAGCCGTCGCTCTCGGGACGACTCGGAAATTCGGCGAGGACCTTCCGGGTCGCCCGGACCAGGGAGCGCTCCCTGCTCTCCGAAATGATCGCGCCGCCGAGCATCGTCTCCACCTGGCCCGTCCCGCGCCAGACCAGCGATTCCGTCGCAGCATCGAAAATACTGATGATCAGCGTGTCATCGCTGACTCTCTTGGGCACGCGATAGTCCGTGTCGGGGTCGCTGGCGTTGACGAGCCGGATCTCCTGGTTGGTGTCGATCCGGAAGCTCACCATCAAATCGGACGCCGTTTCCGACCCGCGCCGATAACCCTTCGCTCGCAGCTGCGCGGCGATTTCGGCCTCGACAAGGCTCGCGGCGGGAGAGGCGACTTCGGCCAGATCACGCCCCTGCGTCGACGCGTTCTCCGACGATTCGACCTGTCGGTAGGTGTGATAGCCCGCAAGATCGGCGGCGCGACCGGCTTCGGTGCTGACCTTGATCGGCGCACAGGCGAGAAGGGCCAGCGAGATCACGGCGAGCCACCAAACAGAACGGAACATTCTCGACCTCCAGGTTTCGCGACAGCCTAGAAGAACGAAGCCGTGGTTGCACAGTCCGGTCGGAACGGGCCACGCGAATTCCAGGCGTCTTCGAATCCCGCCTCCGATCGAGTCCTCGGTCCTACGCGCGCTTCTTTCGTGTTGCCTTGATGCCTCGAGAAAGGGATCTTTCCTGCGACGAGCGGAAGGGTCGAAGTCGGGGTCTCGACGAGCGATGCCCGGGAGCGTCCCGGCCAGCCCGAGTCCCATCCGCGGCGAGAGGAGATGAATTGTCGATCGAATTCGGAGTCGTGATTCCGACCTGGGGCGCCTTCGCCGACCCCGAAGCGATTCTCGCTCTGGTCGAGCGGGCGGAGACTTTGGGCTATGCGAGCGCCTGGGTCGGCGACCACCTCATGCTGCCCGAATACGCAACCCCCTACTCGCCCGCCAACTGGTACGAGGCGCTCACCTGTTGCTTCGTGGCGATGGGGAGAACGGAGCGCATCCGTTTCGGAACCGACGTGTTGGTTGCGCCCTACCGCGACCCGCGACTTCTGGCCAAGATGGCGGCGACCGCCGACCGACTCTCCGGCGGCCGGCTGACCTTGGGGATGGGGGTGGGCTTCTTGCGCGGTGAGTTCGAGGCTCTCGGAGCGGACCTCGAGAATCGCGGCGCGGTCACGAATGAAATTCTCGAAGTCATGCGACGCGTCTGGGAAACAGATGGCGAGGTCGGCTACGACGGTGACCACATTTCCTTTCCCCCGGCCCACTTCGAACCGAAGCCCCTGCAATCGCCACTCCCGCTCTGGGTCGGAGGCAACGGCCGTCGCGGCATCGAGCGCGCCGCCCGACTCGGCGACGGCTGGCACCCACTCTTCCCGGACGCCCCCGCGTACCGCGCGGGACGCGACCAGATCGAGTCATTGCGGGCGGCGGGCGCGGGACACGGCGACGGCCCGTTCACCTTCTCCTACTCGTGTCCCGAGACCCGGATCGTGGATGACGTGGCCTCGATCCCGCGCTCGACCGGCTATGCGGGACCGGAAGGCATGCCCGACGACTACGTCTACGCGCCCTCGCCGCCCGCGGACGAGAACGGCCGCCCGCGCTTCATCGGAACCGAGGACCAGGTCGCCGAGGACATCGCAGGTCTCGTGGAAGCGGGCGCCGAACACTTCGTCCTCCGCTTCTGGGCAGGCGATCCGACGCGCCCCATCGAGGACAGCTTCGAGCAGATGGAGCGCTTCGCCGAGCGGGTGCGGCCGCGTTTCGACGGGGCCTAGCAGCCTGCTAGCGCGGGTCGGGGGAGCTCGACGAGGCGTTCCCGAGGCGGGCCGGCTCGGCGGGCTGGATGCGCGTCGCAGCAGCCTGCGCCTCGGCCATCGAGGCGTCGAGTCGAGCGCGAAAGCGCGATGGATCCGGCTCGTGGTAGACCGTGTCGAACGCGGTCGAGTTGCGAAACTCGAGGAGCTTCACCCCGGAAGGTCCCACGCGGTAGCCATAGGGCTGGTCGCTCGGGACGTAGAAGCCGTCACCGGGCCCGAGTTCGCGTCGGCCGAGGATGATCCCGCCCGACACGATGTAGTAGAGACAATCGGCGGAGTGGCTATGCCGCGGAAGCATCGCGCCGGCCTCGAAGTCGAGGCTCACCAGGCTGAGTCCCCCCGGCGAATCCTGTCTGTAGGGCACCGTCGCCACGGAGTTTTCCACCATGGCTTGGTTGAACAACTCGTCGATCGGTGCGTCCGCGACGTGCCGTCGGCCGGTCGACATATCCGCCTCCATCTGGCTCGGTGCGTCCGCCCCGGAGAAGATCACCATCTTGTCCCGCGCTGCAGGTTGATGAGCATCGGACATGGTCGTGCCTCCTGAGTGATTGCGGACTGAGTGCGGAGTGAGTACGGAGTGAGTACGGAGTATAGCCCGACTGCCGATCGAACCTTCAGAAGGGGCGTCGAAGAACGCTCACCTCACGATGCGGTGACCGCGCCGCGACACATGCAGCATGTCGAGTCGCTGTGGCAAGAAACCGATCGATCAGGGCGCCTGGGGGTAGAACTGGGTGGCCCACTTGCGATGCTCTGCGATCGGACCGTCCCCGTCACAGAGGATCGGCCGCGGTTCGTAACGCTTGTGCTTCCAGATCTCGAAGTCCTGCTCTGCGACCTTGCCGTGCTCTGTCATGTATCCCTCGAGCTCGGCCTGCACCTCCGCATTCTCGCGCTCCCCGTGCTCCGCGAGGATCGCCATCTTGATGCAGGTATTCTCGGTGTCGACCGCCGTGAAGCTCGTAATCACGACCGTGTTGTACTGACCCTGCTGACGGATCAAGGAGTAGCCGAGCCCCCAGTTCTCACCCTTCATGGTAAAGCCGTCGCGGTATTCGGGAAGGGTCTGGAAATCTTTGGAGACGCCGATATTCCACAGATAGGCGGGCCCCTCGAAACGGAGTTGGAAATCTTCGACCGGATCCATCAAGTGCACGGTGTGGAGATGCGGCGAGTCGACGCCATTTTCCGAGATCTCCTGGGGGTGGGTCGGCACCGTCCATTCGAAGCGCATCCAGCTCTTCGTCCAGGCCGGGTCATTCCACTCGGGGATCACGGGGATCTCGAAGAAGGGCTCGACCGCTTCGTCGCCGCCCCAGACGAAGACCATTCCGTTGCGCTCGAGAACGGGATAGCGAGCCAAGCGCGCACCTTGCGGGATGTGACGCGCATAAGGAACGTCGACACAGCGTCCCGAGGCGTCGTAACGCCAGCCATGAAAGGGACAGCGGACGGTGCCGGCCTCGCAGGTCCCCCCCGCGGCAAGGCTCGCGCCGAGGTGAGGGCACCAGCCATCGAGCACGACCGCCTCTCCGTCCTTGCCGCGGAATCCGATCATGTTGCGATCGAGATAAGGCAACGGCTTCACGGTATCCGGACCGAGTTCATCGGAGAACGCGACGAGGTACCAGCTGCTGGGAATGCCGAAGGGGAATCGCGCCATGGACGTTGGCCTCCGAACCTCGAGGGGTTGCCCATCAGGATAGGACGCTCCCGGGGCCAGCCCAATCCCGCCTGGTCGAGTGGTCCGCGCGGTCTCCGACCTGCCCTGCCCGTCCGGGCGCGAATGGGCCGCGTGAGCCTACCCGGGCGGCGGCGGCAACATGTCCCGCCAGGCCATGGTCACGATCTCGATCAACTGCCCGTCGGGGTCCCGGATATAGATCGCCTGCCCCCAGTCACTCTCGGCGCCGCGACTCGACTCGATCACTTCGCCCCCGTATTCCGGCACCCGCGCGAGCAGCCCCGGAACGTCTTCCACCGAAAGCGCGAGATGCGACAGGCCGGGCTCGTTCAGGTGTCGGGCGCGATAGGCTTCGCGGGCCGCCGGAACCCCGAAATGCATCATGTTCAGCACGAGGTCCGGGCGCCATAGATAGGTCGCCGTCAGCTTGCACGGAGAGGGCACCATCAAGACCTTGCTCGCAAGTTCGTCGGGCGCCTCGAATTGCCACCAGAACTTGAAACCGAGAAGTCCTTCATAGAATCGCCTCGACTGAGCGATGTCCGTGATGGTCTGTCCGAGGTGATTGAAGAATACGCCGTTCGACACGCCCCCTCCTCGTCCCGAGCGTAGCCTGTCTCTCCCGCGAGGCGCTCCCTCTGCGAACAAGGAGCGCCCCGCTGGATCGTCAGGTCGGCGCCGACCCTACCGCTTCGGCTTCGAATAGGACGTGAGGCCCATCAGGCCGAGCATCATCAAGACGACCGTCGTGGGCTCGGGAACGACGGCGTTGCTGACGATCACGTTGTCGAAGTAGATTCCCCCGCCCGCGTTCCCGGGCTGCGCGGTGCCGGACTGTCGGAAGAGCAGGGAGTCGACGGCCCTGGCAGAGGGCGCCGGGATTCCGCCGTCCGCGTTGTTGTAGAAGTAGGACTCCCAGGTCGTGCCCGTGTGGACGACCGCGCCATTGATGAGGACGGTCAGGATATCGTTGCCCGCTTCCGAACCCGCAGCGCCCGGGCCGATTCCGTCGACGAACTCGATGTACATCTCGACGGAATGCCATTCGTCGTAGCTGAGACCCGTCGCCAGTACCGTCTGGTTGAACGCACTCCCGAGCGTGTCGTAGAAGTCGACGGTGAAGCCGCCGCTTCCCGAGTCCGTGATTCGAATATACGAGTTGCGAAGGGTGCTCTGGGACGCGCCCGCGGAAATGGCGATGTTCAGATCGGTCTGCCCCGCGTCCGTCGCCGACTTGAAGTCCCAGGCGCCGTAGAAGTTTGCGCTGGCTGCCGTCCCCGAAGACAGGGGTGGACTATTCGGAGACGTGTGGTCCGTTCCGTAGTCGTTGTACAAGCCGGCACCGGTCTCACCGGCGATCAGGTCCGCTTTGTGAGAGAAGGGTTGATTGCTGTAGGACGTCGAGGTCGTCGCGTTCGAGATCCGCCAGACGTTGTTTCCGCCAATGTCGACAACCTCTTCATCGAAGAGTTCCCCAGAATTGCCGAATGAATCTTCGACGGTCCAGCCACCTTGGCCATTCACACTCTGGTTGACGAGGAAGGACTCGAAATCAATCGTTCCCGCTACTGCTGCGGAAGCCAGGTTCATCGAAAATAGGGCCAGGATCGTCGCTCGTAGGATCTTCATCAAGTGCTCCATTGCGTTGGATTGTGGGTTCAATAGTGGGTTCGATCGTGCGTTCGTGGGTGCGTTCGTGGGTGAACGTGCGGCCGTGGCCGCATGGACGCCGGGTCGCGTCTGCGATCCAGCTCGTCTTTCCTTCTGATGTTCGAAGAAAAGTCGATGCGCAAGGAGAAGTCTGGATCGGGGCCATCGTCGCGACGAAACGTCGGAGCGCGGTAGGCGGCTCGCACAGTGTGCGGCGGCTCGATACCTGATAGGCCGGTCATCCCAGTCATCCCAGTCGATGCTGCGCTCCCGGGCTCGACTCGCCGTGACGAAATCCGAGGAGCGAATTGAACGAAATCTGGGACGGGGACATAAGCTCGCGCTGGCATTGGCGCGTCGGCCAAAACCCCTTCCCGCCTCCACAATGACATGTGAAGAAGAGAAGTGCATGAAAAAAATGCGCAAGTCGAACGCCGTGGCCGTGTTTTTTTCGGCGGTGGGTATACGGGTTTTCAGTTCTCGATCTCCACTCGATTCCGATTGGAAAGCCGCGCCTAACAAGATCGAATTCGAGAGTTCATCATTCGCCTCGATGTTCGGAGAGCACATCTCTTCATCGCCGTTCGCGTCGCAGCGAACGAAAAACTCGCGGTGACCCGCCGACTATCAGAGCAGCGGGACGATGGCCGCCCCAGACAGAAAAGGATTCAGCCTGAGATCGGCGCATCTTTTTTACGCACAGGACGGCGGAGTAAAATTTTCCGGCGAAGTCGAGACGTCTGGTGGGGGTGCGGAACACCGGCTGACCCGAGGTCTCGACGCCGAGCCCGTAGCACCACGGCCTCATCCGGGAGCAAGCACGATTTCGCTCGCGAACTCGTGCCGTGAGGCGTGGACTCGCCCCGGTCTCGCGACCATTCCCAGTCGGGCTCATCGAAATGAAATCGAGTCTCGTTCCGGCCGCGCGACGGCGAGCGTCCTGCCCGGGTCCCTGTGGGCTTCTCACGTCAACCGGTCCGGCTCCGACCGACCCGTGCGGCCTCCTTGCGGCCTTCTATCGAAGCCTCCAAGACGGCCTCGTTTGCGGCCCGCTCGGGAGCCGATCCAGCCCGCGGACGGAGGCGCCGGGCCCGTTTCGTCCTATTCAGCTCGTCCGGACCACGCGCGCCGCTCGATCGGCCCCGAACCTCGCGTTCCGCTTGCCGTGACATGTTCACGTTGTCGTCACGCAATCGACACATTGTGCTGGCACGATGCGCCCCGCGTCCAACCATCGAGCCCCCCTCCGATACACGGATGCCACGTAATTTTCACAATGACGCTCGAACGTCACTGAAAAGGAGGTTTCTCGGTGCATTTTTGGTCACTGCGCGGAGTCGCGGCCCTCGCCGCTTCGTTCTCACTCTTGGCGACCCAGGCGGCCGCGGCCGGACACGATCAGGATCTGCTCGACGCCTTGCGAGCGAACGGCTCGCTCACCCAGGAGCAATACGAAGCCCTCTCCGACAAGGACGAAATCACCTCCGAGGATCTGGGCACGGCTGCGGTATCGGCCGGACCGGCGATCGCTGATGAGGCCGACTCCGAGGAGTCGAACGAGCGTCTCAGCGACAAGATCGCGAGCGCCATCGCCAAGAAGGTCGAGGAAGAATTTCCGGTCAAGGCCAGCTACGGGAGCAAGGGCTTCCGGCTCGAGACGCGCGACGGGAAATGGCAGACGAACCTGCAGTGGCGCGCCCAGCTTCGCCTGACTCACCCGACGAGCGGTGACCCGCGACAGGTGGACGATTTCGCCGCCCGCGAAGAGACGACCTTCCAGGCCCGACGCCTCCGCATGAAGATCGGCGGACACGGCTACCAGCCCTGGCTCAAATACTATTTCGAGGTCGACCTCCAACCCTCGCGCGACTCCGACGACGACAGCAGCGACGCGAGCGCACGGGTCATCGACTGGCGCATCGACGTCGACAAGTGGAAGGCGATCGGCATCCGCGCCGGACAGTGGAAGATCGACTACAACCGCGAGCGGGTCGATTCCTCGGGTCGCCAGCAATTCGTCGAACGGTCGATCGCGAACCGTGTCTTCACGATCGATCGACAGGTCGGCGTGAACCTTCACGGGCACCTCTTCGAGGGCACCCCCGCCGACCTGCGCTACGCCTTCGGTGTCTTCACCGGCGAGGGCCGCGGAGTCACCAACGACGACAACAACCTCATGTTCACGGGCCGCGTGCAGTGGAATTTCCTGGGTCGCGACCTCAAACTGCGTCAGACGGATGTCGAACGCACCGAGAAGCCGACCGCCAGCCTCGCCTTCGGCGCCGCGAAGCATACCGGCACCTGTACGCGCTGGTCCTCGGGCGGCTGCGGCAACCTCGACGGCTACGCGCGGGTGGCGGTGCTTCGGGAGCTGGCGCGGGACGTGGTGGAGGCGACCGTGGTGTCGCTGCCGGAGGCGGACGCGCTGGTGAAGGCGCATCGTCTCGAGGGCGAGCGCCGCCGCAGCCCGCTCGAGGAGGGGTGGCTGCTCGAGGAGCTGATGGAGCGGCACGGTCTTCGGCTCGCGGAGCTCGCGACGCGGCTGGGTCGGACATCCGATTTCCTTCGGGGGAAGGGGTCTGCATTCTCGTGCCTGTTGGCGTTCCTGGTCAACGCACTGTAGCAAAGGGCACTCTTTACCGTCTTTGGGCTGGACGCCGCGTGGCCCGGGCCAGAGGCAGGCGCTCCCGTCCAGGAAGCCGCGCCGACCATGGGCCACATCGTGCCGGAGCCTGCGGGCCCCACTCCGGCTCCCGAGCCAATGTTCGGTGCCCCCATGTGGGGCGGTGCGCCTGAGATGACCAGCAGTGTTCCTGAGCCGGCGGGCAGTGTTCCCGCGCCGACAGGCAATTTTCCAGAGCGGGCGGCAGTGTTCCCGCACCGGCAGGCAGTTTTCCTTTGCGGCCGGGCAGTGTGCCCGAGCCGACGGGCGGTGTCCTTCGCCGACGGGCACCGCTCCCGAGCCGACAGGCAACCGGCTCAACGCAACGGTCCTGGTGCCCGCAACGACGTGTGATGCAACGGGGACTGCCCCCGGCCTGACAAACAATGCGCCTGATCTGGCGGAGCCACCAGGGGTGGTCCTCGCGCGAGTGCTCAAGATCGAACAAAGTATGGTTGCCGGTTGTCCGAGATTGCACCCTGGGAGCGTGGAGGAGCGCGTGCAGGCATTCCGGCTGATGTTCTTCAGCGGCCCAGAGAGGGGCCACACGGATGTGCAAGGTCTGGGCCCCCATATTGGCTAGCGTTGCTCAACTGCGGTACCGGCTG
>JAPIWU010388736.1:0-10570 GCA_037576205.1 Pyrocystis lunula | reverse complement strand
GCACCGCACCGCACCGCACCGCACCGCACCGCACCGCACCGCACCGCACCGCACCGCACCGCACCGCACCGCACCGCGCCCCCATCCATAGTATAAACTACGCAGCCCGCCAGGATCAGTGTCCTGAGCATGCAGACACCAAGCCGCAGCAGAAGCGTTTCACAAACATTCAAACGTGTGAAAGGACAGACAACCATGTGCTTTGGCCCGCGCAGGGCAACAGCAGGGAGGCCAAATAAGGAATAATCTGCTGAACTCCTGCGCTCACGGAACCGGCGGCCCAAGCTCCAGGCCAATTTGGTCGACGGCGGAACGCGCGCAACTAACGCGGCCACTTGGAACAAGGAACCAACACAAAGGCTGCGAAACAAAGGGCAACCGGCAGACACGCATAGCTGCAGATGGCCCCCGGCCAGCCTGGCGCGGTGTCTGCTACGTTTGCAGAGCCTAGGGACTTATCCCTCATTGCTTTGCAGCTCGGAGCATCGAACGCCTCGCATTAACTGATTGAGACATTGGTGCTCCAATGCTTTAGCTGGGCACCCTGCTGGTCGGTGCGCGTTGTTTTTGCTGTTGCACCAAACTACCTACGCATGTGTTGAGGCAGGTTCGCGTTCCACACGTGCAGGGTGGACGTTGGGCACACAACGGACGCACTGGCGGGAATCAAGCTGGTAGCAACGCGGATGGCGGGAACCAAGCTGGTACCAACGCGGATGGTGTCTGTAATGACTCAAACGCTGGCGAACTCTTCTGGACAACGGCAACGACTACAGGTTCTGGCGAATGACGGCGCAACAAAGCTTGCAACGGCTACGCATTGGGGTCCTTTTTCTTGTCATCATTTTGCTAACGAACGCAAAATCCTGCACTTCTGCCCATGCACACGTCAAAAGCAAAGCAGCTACCTACCCCAACAGCTCTTTGACAATTTCCTTGCTGATGGCATCGGCCTCTGTCTTGCTGGCAGATGCCTCCTGCTTGATGTTATTGAATCCATACGTGTCACGCTTGACCAGCATGCCAATGCGCAGCCCCACGACGTCATCGTCGCTATTGACGCGTTCCAAGACGATGTGGTGCGCTGGGACCCACAGGTAGTCCGCAGGCCCCACTGTGCCGAACCACACTTTGTTCCCGGCATCCACGTACTGCTTCAGGCCCTCCTCCCGCAGGTCCTTGAAGAAGGTCTTCATGTCCATGCGGCTCAAACCCTTTGAGCGCATGTGCTCACGAAGCTCTGGCACCCGCGCAATGCAGACTGCACGAGTACCAGCAAAGGCTATGCGTGCATTCCACAGATAGGACTTCTCTAGGAACGCGTGGATCGAGCCAGCCCTGACTCCAAAGTTATGCAGAGCCAATGCATCCTTCAGTCTTTTGGACTCTGGTCGCAAGCTGGCGACATGCGTGGAGCCAGTTGGCGCAAGGTCGATGAGCCTCGCGTTCAAGAAATCTGTGGCCGTCGACTCGTCGCAATTCTCCTCGTCAGCGGTCTTGCGCATGGCACGACCAGACTGTGTCCTCATTGAAGACACTGCAAAGTCGCCCTTAAAGACCGCCACGCTCTTCGCAACGGGGACCGTCTCTGTTGACGCGTCTTCCAGGAAGTTGTTGGCCCATGAGAGGCCTGTGATGATGAATGGCACCATAGAGTCACATTCGGCGGCGCTTGCCACCCACTCCCACTCTTGCGCTTGGCTTGGCCAGTCGTTTTGGCTAATGCAGCTGATCTCCACACCCTTGTTTTGCATTGCTTCCAGGTCACTGAAGCAGCTCGGCGTCCCCTTCTTCTTGAATGCCTTCTTGCCCTTGACATTCCCGGCGGCGAGCTCAGACGCCTTCTCAGACAACTCCTGCTGTCTTTTTACCTCCGCAATTGCTGCCTTCACTTCACGGGTGGCCTTGCTCAACGCACCACTCAACTGAACAGTGGCTGAGCGGAAGATGTCAAACTTATCTTTTGTCTTCGCAATTGCTTTGGTGCTATCGCAGCAGTCAAAGTCGTCGGCCCAAGATGAGAGCTGCTCGCAGGAGTGGAGGTTCTTGAACATAGGGCATGGAGGGGCAATCAAGACACCGGCAAGGTCTGGGGAGGATGCCCAAGTGGAATCTCCGAGGCTGATGGGCATCTTAGAATTTATCTGACCGTTGTCCGCAACAGCCTTCATGCCTTTCTGATCGTGATTCGTCATCATGTCCTTCATGCCTTTCTGAAGGGACTGTTCTGTAGGATCCTTCTCGGCTTTTCTCTTAAGTTGGATCTTCTTCGAAGATTTGACGCCGCTGCGGACAATTACCAGATCTTTGACTTTGATGCGGAATCGCAGCTTGGATGTCTCAGGCCCGTCCATGTCCCAAACCTGGTCTTCTTGGGTTGCCACCATCTGATCCCACTTTAGTTGGGCAGACCTGGATGACAAGCGGCCAGCCACCAACCACAGCCGGGCTCGGTGATGCTTGCGCGGGGGTGGCATGAAAGCAAGACGCTGAGAGGCATTGAAAGAGGCTCATAGATTTGGAGGCACTTGATCCAAACATGCTACGGAACTTAGTCTGGCACGGGTGGGAAGCCAAGCAAACACTGGCTAGCCATGAAGGCAACGCAGCCGGGCCAGGCCAGGTGGTTAAACCATGATGGTCGCTGGGCGTGTCAGAAAGGTGGGCCAAACCATGATGGCCGTTGGGCGTATCAGGCTGGTGGCTCACACCATGCTGTCGCTGGACGTGTCAGGCGGGCGGACCAAACCGTGTAGTCGTCGCGACGCGTGCCGGGCCCTCCCCCGGGTAAACGAAGTCGCGCCTGAACCCTTGGCGCCATGTGAGGCCACAAGCTTGTGTTCAGAGCCGCGCAATGGTGCAGGTTTTCGTTGCAGGGTGCCCTTACCCTAGCTCAGGCCGATGTTCCTCTAGCATGCAGTGCTGGCTAGGCCGTGTGTGCTGCTTTGGCGGGCCTGGGCGGAGGTGGAGCTCTCTTTTATGCGGTGTCAATGGCCAAGGGCTGAGGCGCAACCGCGTGCGGGCCTAAACCAACGGCGTGTCAGGCTGGTGGAAATTGAATTTGGCTGCAAGTTGCACTGCAACCGTTGCACAGTTGAGCCACTGAAGTATTTTTGTTTTGCTCACGCGTCCGCATCGCTGTCAATGACATCTGACACGTCTGACTATCCATCAGAAACCATGCATACTGCCCTTGATGGTTGGTCTTGAACTTGGAAGCGGATGGAAAATAGAGCGCACAAAAGGACGCTTCCCACTGCTGCTAAGTTCATGCCATTCCCTGCTAGAGACACCAAGGTCTCATCTGTGAGTGTGCCGCGGGCCGCAAGCTGCTCTACTGCGTAGCGCTGTTCTGGCAAGCGCTGTGGGTCAAAAATTGGCACACAATGCGCGCTCAAGTATTCCTGTGGCAACAAGAGCCTGCCTAGCATCAGACTCCAGAGGCAGCTTGTGGCGGCCAGCAGGGTCGGCATCTGATCAGAGCGGCTGAATCGTTGCACTGTCAGGTCGGCATCTGATCAGAGCGGCAGCTTACAAACGCTGACACCTCAATTCAGGGCCGGCCGGGCCGTCCCACACAGGGCCCACAAACTCGCGTTTCGGTTAAAATTCCTTCAATATTGCATGGATTTGACATGTTTATGTGAATAAACAAGGTTTTTGACACAAAACGATGCGAATTGCAGCAATAATCGGAAACTTGTTATGCTTCTTCTCAGAAATCGTAGTGAACGCATGCTCTCGCACACAACTGGCATGTTTTGCAACCGGCGTTTGCCAAAACATGACTTCTTTGTGGCACTTGAAGCACGAAATCATCAAACCAGTAGCCGTTTAACACAAAATGCCACAAAAACATTCGGCAAGGCATTCCGAGCTTCACTAATGGCTGACAAGAGCACCAAAGGTTGCCACTTGACTTCTTGGGGGTCTCGGGGTCGGGCGGAAGGTCGAGCCGAGTCGAGCCCGGTCGAGCCCGGTCGAGCCCGGCCGAGCCCACGGGTCGATCCCATTCGAGCCAGGTCGAGCCAGGTCGAGCCCGGTCGAGCCAGCCAAGCAACAGCACCGCTGTGACTCAAAAAGTGTAACTCAAGGAAACTGGACACATGAAGAACCTCTACAAGGTCCGCCGCTCCCCGCTGGAGCCCCTTTGGGGTACCTCTGGGCTACTCGATGCATTGAGTCGGGGAAACCATGTTTGGGGATCACTTTTTCAGGACTCAGCACTGTTGCGTTGGCTTGGATGGCATATTTGGCTGATGGTTTGGCATTTCTCATCTGATTTGGGTCATGTCTGGCTGTGTGATGGCTTGTTCTGGCTGTTTTGAGCAGGTGCGGTTGCTTTGAGCAAAGAAAACCTTATTTGTGAACTATTCTTGATATGTGTTCACATTTTTGCTGTTCTCATGCGTTTTTACTTTCCGACATTGCAAACATACCAGATCGCCTGCGCCGCTGGCCAGCACTTGCCTATGGCATCCCTGCGTGCGCAAGAATAAATGTCTCCACATCTGCAGGAGCAAAAAAGGGGCGCGCCCAGGTGCGCCAATTTCATCCAAGAGGGGGTCAGGGATGACATCCTCAAACGGTGGTGACGGGAGGTCCTTCAAAATCTCCACCCGGTGCTCATCAATGGCGGCAAAGTCAGGTGGCTTGGTGTCCCAAGCCAGGTGCGAGTATTTGCGGTTGTACTTGAATGCATCAGTGCACCACACCTTGAGGTGGAACAGAACCTCATCCGCAGAATCTGCAGCCGGGCATGCCAACGTCTTCTTGCAGTAGTGCGATGTCTGCGTCCCCTTGTGCCAGTAGCAGGTGGCTTGCCACGCGCCGAAGTTGCCGCTGTTCTTCCAGGTGATGTTGAAGGTCCCCCTAGCCGTTGGTTGCGCAGCCTCTCCTCCCCTGGCTGCCCCGGCGGAGGGGGTGGCCGCGGCGGCGGCGGCACCGGCAGTTGAGGAGGCGGCGGTGGGCGTGGCGGATCCTCCGCGCCAGCCTCTGCGTCCGCGCCAGCCTCTGCGTCCGCGCCAGCCTCTGCGTCCGCGTTAGCCTCCTCCTCCTCGATGAGTTGTGCCAACGCATCCTCGCACCCAGCGGAGCACACACAAGCACAAGCATAAGAGCCTTAAAAAACAGCAAAGCACATACTTTACGCACCACGATGTGATGCGATGTGATGTGACAGTCCTCCAAATCAAAGGCCTCCGCCTCTACCTCTATGTCCGAGTCTTCTGCAACGGCGTCGTCGTCGCCCTCCGGCACCTCCTCCTCCTGGTCATTGTCTGCCAATACCCGCCCCCCAGCACTGTCGTCCATCAACGGCATGGCTACTCGGTTGGGGCGCCAGGGCTTCCCTTGCAGCAGCCACGTGTAGACGCTCTTGGCCTTGCCGTGCGGCACCACCTTGATGCCCATGTCCACAAGCTTGTCCCGCTGGAGGAGGCACTGCAAGTATTCTGAGGGGGTTTTCAGGCTTGTGTAAAAAACCTTGACATCGCTGCTGGGGACGTCTGGGTCAGGGGCAAGGCAGAAAGGAAGCAGTGCTCCACGCTTTGCCTTCGGAGGCAAGGGCCTCCAGGTCCAACCAAGGTGTGCCAAACTTACCAACTGCTGGTAGGTGGTCATGTCCTCAATTGCAAGGGCGGCTGGGACATCCAGAGCTGGCATGCCTTCAGGTAGTTCTGTGGAGCATTTGAGCTTCTTCATCGCTAGGTGCGTCAATCTCCAGCCGATTCTGTCAGCTTCAACAGCCTGCTCCACAAAGCCTGCACCATGCAAGTCAGTGAGCAGGCGGGTCGACGTTGGTGCCTCCTGGTACACAGTGGACCGGCCTGGCAACGCACACTGAACAAGCATGCTGTTCAACACTTCACTCAAGGCCAATTCGTCATCCGTGATGTAGCCCTCAATTCGGTAGAGCAGTGTGCTCTGGTCTTGGCGGTGATGAAGCAAGCAGTTTCGCAACCACTCCATGTTGCATCCGAGGCAAGACAGCAATGCAACCGAAGAGTCTGCCACTCGCCCAGGGTTGATCTCAATGTGCAGCTCATCATGGAAGAGGCTGGGAGCTGCAGGCACAAGTGCGATGGCGAGTTGGTGGTTGTGCACCCTCTTCCCTGCCGACGCAGGGCGCGCTTGCACCTTGTGCCGGCTCGGCCGCATGTGAATGAACCTGAAGAAGACCTGCTGGGGCAGGAGCGCATTGAACTCGGGCACGGCATCCTCAGTGTCAGGAGCCATGCCTTGGCCGTCTGCAGCCATGTGCCTCGGCTTGAGGCTGGGCTCCGCCAAGTGTGCGTGCAGGGAGACAATGGAGAGCATGCCTGCGTCCTCAGTGTTGAGGACAATAGAATACACGCTGCTGTCGAGGGGCTGCTGGCGCAAGTGATCCCCCGCCATGTAGGACAGCAAACCTGAGGCCAAACCATTTTCCCAACAAAAACAAACCTGAAGCCAATTCTTGGATGAAACAATATTATGGATTGCCGCTCACCACCGCTTTGGTTGTAACTGTGTAATCCTACCAAACAAAACTCATGAGAAGGGCGCATCACAAGTAGAGCGAATCTGTCATTCCTTTGCTCTTGCTAGTTTCAACCCGTGGTTGAAACCAGCAAGACCAAGGGCATGGCATATCCGCTCTTTCTATATCGCTCTCTCTCTCTTTGGGAACCGTTCCAGTCCAATTGCAGAGCAGGACGATGCACGAGTGGCTCTGCAGCACGTTTGCGCCTGCGCATCTCCCCCTGGTGCTGCTGCTGCGCAGGCGAATGGTCCTGGAAGACAGAGAGGTCATCCCAGCGGTACAAGATGCTCGTCAGGATGACAAGGTAGGTATTCGAATGAGTATCCTCCGTGATAAATGACAGTCATG
Source organism: Pyrocystis lunula (assembly GCA_037576205.1). Lineage (NCBI taxonomy): Eukaryota > Dinophyceae > Gonyaulacales > Pyrocystaceae > Pyrocystis > Pyrocystis lunula. The sequence goes on along the minus strand of JAPIWU010388736.1, from coordinate 3,699 downwards.
GCAAGCATGGGGAAGGGAGGCAGCAAGGCAACCGCACGGGAAGAGGGCACAACTGCGACTGTGCACGCCAATCAATCACACGGCACGTTATAGGTGCACTTTGGGCTTTGCATTGCGCACTGACTGCTGCGATGGGTTTCTATCATGACCGACGGTCCTTGGGCAGCATGCGAAGCCACGGGTGGCCATGGATCTGCAGCAGCCCGGGAATGCTCTTGATGTTGAGCATTTTCGCAGCACATGCAGCGAAGGCCTCGTGATTCTCGGCGGCTGGCAAGATGTCACGTTCGATCTCAGGTGCCCGCAGAGACATTGTCACCGACAATGGGCCATGCCTCTTGCCAGTGATGGCTCGCTTCACCATGCCGTGCGGCTGCTCGATCGTCCTCTCGATGACTTTCATGAATCGCAAGCGACAGATCTCTTTGAAGAGCGTCGGCAGCATCTGCCGACCAGTGCCTGCTGCAAACTGCTCAAGCTCGCCACGGAGCCGGGACCCAGGCATGCAGAACTTCAAGGTCAAGCGATGGTGGACCTCCGCTGCTGGCTGCAAGTCAAACTTGTCTAGGATCTTTCTTGCTCCCGACCGGGCGACCGCCTCGCTTGCGTGGCCCAAGACGGCGAGGAACCAGGGGAGCTCCTCCCACTCTTGCAGCTTCAAGGTGAGGACAAAGACGCAATGCGCCTTCGCCCGCTCGAACTCCTGCAGCAGGCTTGCCCAGGCCTGCTGCGTCAAGGAAGCCTGTACGCTGAGGGCCAAACGACTGAGCCCACGTTGCCATGCCTGTACGCTTAGTGGCACACGAACGATGCTGTGCCTTAGTGGCGCTGATGGCGTTCATGCAATGTACATTTGACCCTAACGATGCACTGCCCGTTCGTCTTCTTCGGTGCATTGCCTGTTCGTATCCTGCGCACTGTCCGTTCATCTTCTTCGGTGCACTGACCGTTCGTCTTTTTCGGTGCACTGTCTGATTGTCTTCTCTGGCGCATTGTAAGTTCATCTTCTTCTGTCTAGGGTGCGCAATGATTCTTGTTGTTCTTCAGACAAAGTTATGCTGTGCATGCTGCTGTGTGGGTGCTTGTTCGCTCGAGGTGCTGCATCTCATGATGCTGGAACACACCTAAGGGCCGTGCTGCAACCAACGCGGCAAGAGCTGCGCCATGTCCTTGCTCGCAAAGTCGGCCAACCCTGACTCCGTGCCATGGTCGGTGCACACGCTGGTGACGGAGCTGAGGAAGGAACCAAGGTTTTCGTAGCCCACCTCCAGGAACCACGAGAACATCACGCACGCACGCAAACCCAGCTCAGGCTACTCATTGGGGTCCTCTTTGCTCTGCTGGGCGCCTCCACAACCAAGGCCAAGGTGCTCCTGGAGGAAATAGAACATCAAGAAGCCATGGATACCATGGCCACCAATATGCCAGCCACGCCAGAGGAGGCCACAACACATCAAGGTACCATGCCATGCAACCTGATCCATTGAGCCAATTGCATGCACTACAGAACTAACTATCACCGATTGCGGGTTGGATAGTGCCTTTCCTAGCTACAATCTTTACCAACGCCGCAGAAACAAAATGCCAAACAAGGTACCACAAAACCCATCGATTCCGAAACTAGCGCGTCTACCTAGGCTGCCTGGCCACAAAGGCATACGCTGCGTCTACTGACGTCTACACTAGGTTACCTTTTTGCTACACGCTGCCTACCATTGAAATGAGATTTGTTGAACAAAGGGGTCTGCCTGCCCGTGCCTCTCGTTGTTCCCTTTGTCAGTGGCTAGGCGAGGCATGGGAGGAATGAGTGCCAGGTGGGGCTGTCTTTTTCCTTCGATCCAACAGGCTACGGAACGAGTGACTGCGGCTGAGGATGAACGCCAGGTGGGAATGCCGTTGTCCCGTAGAACATGAACGAACAATACCTGGCCAAACCATGCTTAGCGCAGAAAAACGAACATCGGGGTTAGACGCTTTCGACGTGGACGCCGTTTTAGATGGGATCGATGGGGCGCCGTCTCAGACGTGTTTAACGCCGTTTGGATGCCCCGGGCCGACCTTTGGCCAGGAATCTACTGGGACTACTGCGTCCATCCTGGGGGTGCCGTTGGCTACTTGGGTCCCGGATCTACCATTGGCGACAGGGTCGCGAAGGAACCTATTGCGTTTACCTTAGGAAACTACTGCATCCTTTGTCTACCTTGCGGAGACGTTTTTGCCAGCTTGCATGCTGACCACACGCATGCTTTAAACATGCAGGAACCCACCGAGGGCCGCTGGGCGTGATCGTGGCCCGCCTGGTTCGCGCCGTCTTCGCCTGCAGATTGCACTCCCAGCATTCACAATAGCCTTAGGGGAAGGCGATGAAAGAGTAACCCCACCAAGATGGCGTCTATGCACGGCCCGAGCTTCGTCCACTTGTTGGCCGCCGGCGTCAAGGGGGCCTGGGGAAGTCTCCGAATCACATTTGAAATCACGTGCCGATGCAATTCTGAAAAAGACTTGTTGCAAGGCCACTAGTTTGGTGTTTTCCGTGGGTCGAAAATCAATAAGCAGTTATGCCAAACAATTATTTGACCTCAACCACTCCGCGGGGCATTCTACATTATACGATGTTGCATCTGCCGGGTGCCAGGGCGCAGCATGCATTATACGCTTTACAGTGGGTATGACCCCCCAATCATCGTTTTCGCTGTCGTCCAAACACTTAACATGTTCGAACATACCTTCCAACACAACAAAAACTTAAGTACGGCCATGCTTTTGAACTTTCAAAGACAAGCTCAAATGAAATTCCCACACCTCCCGAAAGATGGCCCGGGATGCAGTGACCTCCATGCGGCGCGCGCAAGCCTGCTTGTCGTTGCAGCATCCAGGGCCTGTGCAGAAGTGGGTGAGAACTCCGTCCTCCCACCACGGACCGTTCCAGACTTTGACCAGTTCCCTCACGTGGCTCCGAAACTCATCCATGCCCTTCTTGTTCTTATTGACGGGAGCAGGTATGGCCTCGTCGCCCGACGTCCCAGAGTCCATCCTGCCAAGCCAATGATGCCATATGAGCCCTGTGAGATCCCTGGCAGTGCGGTGATAGTTTGCGAGGATGTACGCGGCCACTTCATTGGCATATGCAGCTGCTTCGCTGGGCGGTGGCCCATACACGACAGTGGGCTTCAAGAGCAAGTTCTGAAAATCATTGTGCTGCAGAACTGGCCGCAAGGATCCAAGCATCCGCACAAACATGCCACCATTGCGCAGCAAAAGGGACACGCTATATAAGCGCGACACCAAGTTCCGCTGAACAGAAGCTGTCAAACTTCCTTCGATCAATTGCATATGGTGCAGTGAGCAGAACCAGTGGCAAGACCAGAGGCGTCCTGAAGCAAACCACGCGAGTTGGGCACTCAAACGTTCATTCGCATGTGCCGCATCTGTCGCCCGCAAGGCAATGGCAACCTTGATCGTGGACTCCAGCCATACAATTGCCACGAACACTGCGTTGTACAGCGGATGGTGGACAAGCTGATAGTAGATGCTTGCTGCGCTCGTGGATGCGCAGACCAACGGCGGGAAAATGATCCTGAAGTCGTGGACTGATCCACCCCCAACACATGTAGAGAGTCATGCAAGGCGGGCCATGGCCCAGTCGGGTGCTTCGCTTCTGTCTGGACCCGCAGCTCAAGAGGGCCGGACCCGGAACAC
>JAPIWU010388515.1:0-10608 GCA_037576205.1 Pyrocystis lunula | reverse complement strand
CATTGTCCGGCGCGGGCAATTTCCGCAACGGCGTAACACCGTTCGACAAACTCAACGCCACCATCAGCATCAATAACGGCATCGCCACCGCGGACAACATCCAGATCGACGGCCCCACCGCGCAGCTGACGTTGACCGGCACCGCGTCGATCCCCGCACGGGAATACGATCTGAAAGGGACAGCAAGCCTCGTATCTACGTCCGACTCGCAGCCCGGCTTTCAATTGCCGTTTGTCGTGCAGGGACCCTGGGACGATCCGCTGATCTTCCCCGATTCCGACATTCTGATCCGCCGCTCGCAAGGCGCCGCGCCCTTGCTGGATTCGCTGAAGGACCGCAAGACGCGCGATGCCGTGAAAGCGGTGATGCCAGCCGGGTCACTGATGATTGCCAAAGGAAATCTGGTGCATCGCGGCGGTGCCAACCGCTCTGATCATCCGCGTCTCATCGTGACGCCGCAATATTGCCCGCCTTGGGCCCGACCGCTGGAAACCATGCTGCTGGCCGTGCCGCCGGCAAAGGCTGCCGCGTTGCCAGAGCGCGCCAGGGAGTTGATCGGCTATTCGATCCATCCGCCGTTCATGGGCTATGTCGATGGCATGCACCCCAAGCGCAGCCTGCCTTTGCAATAGGCCCGGCGGCGCCCCATATCCCCTCGCATGACGCTGCTTTCTGGTCTTCCGCTTGTCTCGATCGCGCTTGCCGTGATGATCTCGGCACTGATCCGCCTGATCCAGACGATGCAGCTGCGCCAGCGCGTCGAGTTTGGCCAGACCGGTGTGCGCGAGCTGGCCGAGCTGTCCGGCGTCACTGATCCGCAGGACTTGCAGGACGTGTTCGGCCCGCCCGGCATGAACCGGGTCTGGGCGCATGTGACGCTGGCCACGATTGAAGGCAAACGCCGCCTGGCGGGATATCTGATGAGCGAGCCACGATTGCACTGGTTCTCGATTGGTGCTGGCCTCGGCGCCTTCATTCTCAGTCACTGGATCGTGCAATTGCTGCTGCTGATCGCCGCGATCATTCAATCCGGCGCCTGGCTCAGTGCCACACGACTGCCAAAATAGATCTTTTAATCACCATGGTTGACGCGTATGTCAGCCTGCGGGCGCAAACGAGGTCGGCACATGCGAATCTGGAAAATGAACGGGGCGGGCAACGCCTTTGCCGTATTTGACGCGCGCGAACAGACGTTCACGCCGTCGGAAGCCCAATTGCGCGAGATTGCTGAGACCATGGCTGCCGACCAGATCATGTCGATCGAGAAGGATTTGCGCGCCGATGCCTTCCTGCGTATCTGGAACGCGGATGGCGGCGAGGTCAAAGCCTGCGGCAATGGCACCCGCGCGGTGGCCCATTTGCTGCTCGAGGAATCCGGCAAGGATGAGGTGCGCATCCAGACCGAAGCCGACCTGCTCAAGGGCGCCCGGGCCGAGAATGGCCTGGTCAGCGTCGACATGGGTTCACCGCTGATGGGCTGGGAAGATATTCCGCTATCAGAGAAAATGGATGTGCGCGGCGTCGATGTGAAGATCGGGCCGATGGATGACCCGTATCTGCACAGTCCTGCCGTGGTCTCGATGGGCAATCCGCATGCGGTCTTCTTTGTCGAGGATCAGCTAGATCTAGCCCACGCGGTGCAGACAGTATGGGCGCGCACGGCAGGCCTCACAGGGCGACCTCCCTACACCAATGCCGCGGGCGACGTATGGGACCTACTCCGAGAGGACCACCGTCGGTTGACTCCGATCCTGCAGACAGTGCCAGAGGCCGGGATGCTCCTGGTGGTGGCTGCCCCCTGCCAGGACCTCACGATCATCGGCACAACCCAGGGCAGAATGGGGTTCTGCGGGCCGCAATCCAAGGCCTGCTGGGCCATTCCGGGGCTGACTATCTTATACAGCGGGCGTGCCCCGACATCCAACTTCATGTGGTCGTCGAGAACACCGGGGCCGTTCGTCCCCTCCACCGGATGGCCATGCTGGGCGCACTCGGGCTTCGCGACAACGAGGACAAGTGCCCGCACATCGACACGACACCCTGGACTCCCTTTCGGAGGGACAGGATCTTCATGTCGGACCTTCCCTACCAGGAACCCGAGCGCAAGCCAGCCGCGCGGACAGGTGTCTGGGACCAGGGCTGGTCAGCGCGATATAGCGCCCCAATGGCTACGATGACACGTGCGCGGAGTGGACCCACGGAGCCGTTGCGCGCCTCCACCTACCAGTACGCGCTGCACAATCTCGTCTACCTGACGGAGATGTGGGGACAGACGCCTGCCCAACACCTGAAGGAGGCACTTCGGCAGTGTGTTCCGGAGGACCTTTGGGCGTCCTGGGATGAGCTCGTCCATGGCGTCCAGAATGCTGAAGCAGAACAACGAGCTCTCCCGGCTGCCCGCTGGATGGCGGCGAATGCGCGGACTCTCGGAGCTCGGATGCCCAAAATGCAGGAGCGCGGCCGGGCCATGAGGATGGACGCCTACTTTGACAAACTCTGCGTACTGGGCCTCTCGGACAGACAGTTGTATGCTGCGCAGGGGAATTACTTTGACAAGGATTCCCGGCGCCTGCGGGTGGAACCGGCGTTGCGCACCTGGTCAGACACGGGGGCCCTTCCCAAACACCTCTTCCCGGGGATCCACCAGCTACGGCAGATCTATGAGGACCTACGGCAGTCTCTCGCCCGGGAATGGCAGCTCTTCACCCAGGTCGCACCATCCTCTCTGGATGTGCAGGGCGTGCTCTTTGCGGCACGGGAGGCCCAGCCGGCGGACACGGACACGGCAGGAGCACCGGCGGCCGCGGGCCGCCAGGGCCCATGACGGCCCCTGCTTAATTAGAAACCACCAAGGGATAAATGTGTCCCGCTCGTTGCCTGCTCGTTGGCCCCGAATTGGCCGAAATACAATTAGGAACCTTACGGGCGCTTGGAACCTTACGGGCGCGACGAACCTTACGGGACTTAAGCACCCACCCGTGCCCACCCAAACGCAACCGCACCTGCCCACGCCGAACCACATCCGCCAACACCCGGGACCTCCCACTTGCCCATGACAGTGGGGTGACCACTGTCCCTGTGCGTCGCTGTGTCTCCCTCTTGTTTCTGTGCGTCTCTGTGTCTTTGCGCGTGCCTCTATGCGCGTCTCTTCGTGTGTGTGTGTCTGTGCGTCTCTGCGCGTATGCGCGTCTCTTCGTGTAGGTGTCTGTGCGTCTCTGCGCGTGTGCGCCCCGAACGAGCAGGCAACGAGCGGGACAATTTATCCACCCGGTGGACCGCCACTGTTCCCGTATGTGGTGTCGGCCTGGGTTGGTCCTGGCAGTTGCTTTCAAACCACGCTGAAAAACAACGTCCGTGACGAAACCTGGAAGGCATAACAGTAGATGGGTCAATTCTCGAGTAAAACTCGCAAACATGAACTGACGGCGCTCGGGAAAACGCCAATGCACTGCTGAACAGGAATCGGTCTTAGGCCACAGGACCGACCCAATGGTCTCACAATGAGCATTGAAAGAGCCGCTTGCATTGCGCGGTGTACCGGTAGTTTTCCGAGGATGGCAGAACAGTTCTGAACTGAACAGCAAGCGTCGCCTGCATTGCTTTACTATGGTGGTAGTGGTGATGCCGGGGAATGTCGAGAAGAGTGCAGGGATCAACGGACGGCTTGTCGGGGAATGTCAGAAGGCTTGTCGGCGGGTTTGTCAGAAGGTTTGTCGGAGATTGTCGGGGTTTGTCGGGAGATTGTCGGGGATTGTCGGAGATGGTCGCTAAACATGGTGACCCACAGGCTGAAACGAGTTTTCTAGAAAGGGTCCCAAAACATGCTCCACGCCGTGTCCAGTGCTTCTGCATGTGTCTGTGTCCGTCTGTCTGTCTGTGTCCGTGCGCCTGTTTGTGTGTGTGCCCATGTGTCTGCGTGTGTCTGTGGAAGTCTGTATGTGTGTCCGTGCGTCCGTGCGTCTGGGTCGGTGTCTGTGCCAGGTGTGCGCCCCTGTGCCTGTGTGCGTCCACCTGTCCATGTGAGTGTGTCTGTGCGTGTGTCTGTCTCTGTCTGCCTCTGTGCCTCTGTGTGTTTATGTGGCCGTGTGAAGTGGCTGATGGGCCAGCCTGCGTCCCGCCGATGGATGCCATGTTTGCGCCTGGTCCGCAATTGGTCTGGCGGACTCGGTTGTTCAAAAACAGGGTGCTCGTTCGAGCCCCAGGGCCCGGGGGCTCCTGCTGGGACGGCCCCGCGGGCGCGAGCACTGGCCTCCCCGTTCACTGTCGCGGCGGCCTTAAATGCATTAAGACCGTCTGCTTGGTCGTCTGCTTCGCCGGAAACTTCTTCGCGTCTGCGGCTGCCGAGGCTGCGGCGGTGTCCCCGCGGGCTTTCTTGGGGGGCGGCGCGCTGATGGCCGGGCTGGCCGGATCGCCTGCGGCCTTTGCGGTTTTGGCCGTGACGGCCTTGGTGGCGGCCGGCGCTGCGCCAACGGTGACGGCCGCAACGGTGGCAGCCACGGTCACCTTGGCCACCTTCGCGACCCGCATGTCGGCCGCCGCATCGCCAACGGGCGCGCTGCTGGCTGCAACGCCCACGGCAAGGCTTGCGGCCTGGGCGGCCACAGGGGCAGCCGTGGCGGTCACGGTGGCGGCTTTGGCGGGTTCCACGGGATCTTGGCCCACCTGGGGATCGGCAGCCCCATGATCGGAACTCAGACTGCCGCTGCCTTTAGGGACTCCGGCCCTGTCTTTCGGGGCCACTGCTGGCCCGGTCTCCGCAAGGGTCTCGGGAGCCACAGCCCCGCCCTTCGGTGCCGCTGCTGCTGGCCCGTCCTTGGGGGCCTCGGGGGCCACGGCCCCAGCACTGGGGATTGCGACCCCTGCTTCGGGGACAACAGCCCCTGCCTCGGGAGTACTGGGGATTACGGCCCCTGCTTCGGGGACAACAGCCCCTGCCTCGGGAGTGGACTCCCCCACCGAAGCTGTGGAATCTGCAGCCGCTGCGGGGACGACGACAGCCTCTGTTTTGGGGACGACGGCCCCTGTTTCGGGGACGTCTGCCCCGTCGCGGACATCATCCATGGGGACGGCCGCCACCAACTGCTCCACAGCCTGCCGCAAAGGGCCGCTAACACCGGCCGCGCCGAGGCAACCCTTGACTTCCATCGGTGAGCGGACTGGCGGCCCAAGGTCTCCCCGAAGCGCCTCGATAACCCGCATGCCTTCCAAGAACCGGCGGCCCTTTCCCAAGCACGCGACCACCTTCTGTTCTGTTTCACCTGCCGCCTCGCCCGCCAGTGGAAAAAGCCGCTGCAGATGCGTCAGGTTGCCCATCACGGTGGTCATGGTGGCAATGGCGTTGGTGACCTTTTGGATGTGCCCGGCGTTGGCGTCGAAGCCGTCGCGCAACGAGGCAAATAACGGCGAGCCCCGGGCCTCCTCGGCATTCTGCGGCGGCTGGCCTCCCGGCACGGGCAGGAATGCGTCCCACCACGGCGCGGCCGATTCCTCGATCGTTGCCGCGTGCCGCTCGACGGAAGTTTGCGTGCTGGTCACCGCCACCTCCCACCAAGAACCCCTCACGTCCCCGCGCAGGGACTCCGGCGGGCAAACGCCCAAGGCAACGAGCAAGGCACTCTGGTCGACGTCCGGCCGCCAAGCGGCCCGCAGGTGTTCGGCGAGCGCATTCTCCAGGACCACCTCCGCCAAATGGCATCACAAAGAATCGCAAATAATACGTGTGTATTTGAATCGCGGCTGATTGCAAAGAATCGCACATGCTGAAGAAAACAAGGAATCGCATGTGTTGCAGAATCGATCACGTTTGCATCGCACGGTGTCGTGCCAAACTGCATGGGCCACCTTTGCCTCCGCAAAGAAGCCCTGTGGATGGAACACGAGGGGCCGGGCGAGCACCTTGAGGCGCAAAGTCACCTCGGCTGGCACACCCAGCTCCGTGACATGCTGCGACGGGGCGGCATGCCATCCCCAATTGTCCGAAACGTGCTCCAGCTCTGGGGTAAGGGAGGCCGTGTCGATGCGCGGCCCCGGTGACTCTTGCCACGCGCGGGTTGCCGGCAGACCGGCGGACACAACAGCCCTCGCTGCTTTCAGCCTCTGCTCCAACGCGGCAAAGGTGTCCGTCGGACGGGACAAGTGCTCGGCCACGGCTTCGGCCCACGCGGTGGCGTTGGCCACTTGCCGCGCCGTGGTGCTGGCAACGGCCGACAGTGCTGATTGCAGGTGCCCCTCCGCGCCCCCCTCCAAAGCTTTGATGTCCTTCTCGGCCTTCTCCAGGGCAAGTATGGCGGCGCAGGTCGCAGTGTCCGTCGGAAACATGCCCTCCCCGCTTGGGGATATCTTACGGCTGGCCACTTGTGAACTTGCGGCCAAGGCCTCCCCAAGGCAAGTCCACGCCCCGTGCTCCTCCTTGGGGAGCCAGAACTTACTCTTCTCAAGGATTTCCCGCACCTTCTCGACGAGGCCCTCCTCAACGGCAGCAAGCAAAGGCTTGCGGATCTCTGCCCCCGCGGCCGCGAGCGCCGCCATCGCGTCGCCTACCGCCTTGTCCGTGGCGGCTGTGACCCCCTGCGCCTTGAGAAAGGCAATGTCAGAAGCGACCTTCGTAAAGTCCTGCGCCGCCACGGCCGCGGGAAGCGCCTTGGCAACATCGCGCGCCGCGGTGCGTGCAAGAGCGGCCTGCCGGAGGGAGTTGAGCAACGACACCCAAGGACAAGACAGAACTTGCGGATTCGTAGACGTCGCTGTGGTGACAAACCAATGCTGTGGGACGTCCTCCTCAGCCGCCGGCCCGATCATGTAGGCCACGGCATCGAGCACTGCCGGGCCCGGTGTCTGCGGCGGCTCCGCCCCGTACCGGAGCAACGCCTCGACGTGGGTGAGGGCCAAGCGCAGGCCATCCCCGACGGCGCCGGGCTTGGCGCCCACGGCCCACTGGCACAGTTGCGTTAATGGTTTTGGCACCTCCAGCCGCCCGTCCGGGGCATGCGCTATTTTGAGCAACGAACTGAGGACTGGCCGGGCCACACCCCGTACCTGCGCCTCCTGCTGGCGTGTCGGGCTTCCCGTCGTCGGCAAGGCTGAAATGTGCGGGTCGGTCGTGGATTCCTTGGTGGTGAAATCAATCACGGCCAGGGCACCCTCCATGTCCGCGGACGCGAGTCCACGCCGAACAACCTGGTGGACATAGCAATCATCCCAAGCTGCGACGGCGCGGTCTGGCTGCTCCTTGATTAGGGATGTGAATGCCGGGAGCCAATTCTGGGGACTTGCCCTGGCCAGCAACGGAAGAACCATGTGGCGCGAGTCCTTGGGCGCCGTCGTGGCCACCGCGGTTGCGCCCGCCACGCCCGTTGCCTCCGAAGCCGCCGGCGGCCCGGGTGGCTGGCCCGTGCTGGCGGTGCCGGCCGCCTTGCTTGCGGCCTTGCGCGGTGGCGGCCGTTTGGGCGCAGCCGACGGCAACCCCAACGACCGATTGCGTTCCTGAATCGCAGACTGCATGATGGAACGGGCCCCACCAGCCCCTGCCCCTTGCTCGTACATGGCAGCAGCGTCAGCGGCCGCCTCTTGGGCACCCATGGTGTCAACGCCGCCGTCTTGGTCCCCGACCCCAGTGACTACGGAAATGTGGTCATCAATGGTGCCGGCGCCCTCACCGACGACCCGTGCGGAAGACAAGCGCTTCACCTGGGCACCGACATGTGAGCTCACCTTCTCCGCTAAGCCCTGCAGGTGCGCGTCAGAAGCAAAGGTCTCCGGGCTTTTCGTCAATTTCCTGGCCGCCTCTATCTGGCTAGCCTGCTGCTCGAAGCCCTTACTCGCCTCCCGCCACGATGCGTCCATTTCCCCCGGGAAGTACTCAAGGCCCGCGGCTGTGGCCGCCAATGTGGTTGCCTGGCCTGCGATTGTCACCGTCTCCGAGGCAACGCGGATGACACCCGCAGGGGCATGGAATATTGCCACTCCTTCTTTGCCGTTATGCTTCATCTTCGTGTGACCAAGCTTGTTCTGCTCTGGGTCCCCGTGCTTCTCCATATACGCCTGCCGGGGCCACCAATCGTACACATTCCCCTGTTCCCTTGTGCGGGTAAGGGTCTGCAGGAAAACCTGCTTACCCCGTTCCCGAACGTCGTGCCTCGCACGGGCGGCACGAAGAAGGACAGTGTTGTATGTGACCTTGCGTGTTGCGAACTCATTGAGCAGGTCTGGTGACTGTTCAATGGCTTGAATCAGGGCGAGCTTGCCCTCGCAGTTTTGGAAGCGGTGCCCCGGCATCCTATCCAACGCATAGCAGGAATCCAACGCATCATCGCAATTGCGGCAAACATCGGGGGTAACGAACTCGAGAAAGGAACCGTCGGCAACGCCGGGGTCGCAAGAACGGCCACCCCACTCGGGCCCATTGGGCCCATCGCGCTCGCAGACAAACGGCCCCGCACCGCACAAACGGCAACGAAAGCTTGGATCAAGATGTAGGGCCATTGCCGCGGGATCGGACGAGCGCAGCGCCTTCACGGGGAGCTCTGCCCCAACCGGGAATGCAACCCAACTCAGGGAGCGCTGCCCCGGCGAAGGAACACGGACCAACAGTCAAGGGCACAAGCCGCGCCGGAAGCCGGCCTTGAGCCAAGAAGGGGGGCACGGGCAACAACTACAGCCGTTGCCGGTCGCACCAATGCCGTTTGATCCGGGGTACGCGATGACATGGAAAGCAAGCTCCGCTGACATATGCGTCGATGGGTGCGTGCGTGCCAAGACTTCCAATGTGCCTCACGAGCTCCAATGACGTATGAATCGATGGGCTAGTGCGTGGCGGGAATCGGTGGGGCATGCCGGGGTGTGGTCGTGGTGTGTGGGGGTGGCCAGTGCCCAATCACAAAACACAGCCGGCGCGATACCCAGCAATTGTCATGGCCATGCGGGGGGTGGGTGGGGGCAATGACACAACACGAATTCGACCTGTGAGTAAAAGGCCCCGGCGGCGATTTCGGAGCCACGGCGTGAAACGCGGAAGGGAGAACCCCGCCCGGCGGGAAAGCGACCCTCTATTCGGCCGGCGTGGCGTGCCACGGGGGCGCGCCCTTGAGGCGCCAAAGTCCCGCGATGTGCCTGCCCAACGGGAGGTGCCAAAGTTGAGTTGGTTGTCTGTGTGTTTCTCTGTCTGTCCGTCCGTGCGTCGCCATCTGTCCGTCCGTCCGTCTGCCCGTCTGTCTGTCGGTCCGTCTCTCTCTGTCCGTCTGTCCATCTGTCTGTCTGTCTGCCTGTCCGTCTGTCTCCCTTTGCCTGTCTGTGTGTCTGTGTGTCTGTGTGTCTGTGTGTCTGTGTCTGTCTGTCCGTCTGTCCGTCTGTCCGTCTGTCCCTGTGCCTGTCGGTTTCTGTTCCGCCCTTGGCAATTAAATCGGGGCCTGTAACTATCCGTGACATGTAGCATGGGGGCATTCCAGCGTCGATGCCACGCGGGCGGTGCCGCACGCAATTGCTGCCGCGCACCAAGGACAGCGAGTGACAGCCACAATTGTGCCACACAAGCGCTTCATGACCAAAAGCGTGCGACTGCACGGCATCAAACACCCGCTCCGCACGGGGAACGGGGCCCCGCGGCCCTTCAATTAGAACAGGGCCAACGGCTCAATCGGAATGGCCAGCTCGCGGAGGCGCTTGAGCTCGACTTCGGCTTGCTGCGTGAGGTGCCCGTACTGCTCGTTTGCCCTCTTCCGGCGTTGTGACCAGCACAGGGCCGCTCCCACCGTCCCCATGAAATCATTTGGACGAAGGGACCCACGAACCCGGAGACGGTGGACCAACTCCTCGAGCAAGTCACTGAACTGGGCCTCGCTCGCCTTCGGGAGCCCGTACAGGTCCAAGAGCAACCATGCTGTCCCGGTGGACGGGGCCACCGGCCACTTCACCACACTCCCTCGCTGCACAAACCCCCAGCAACCAGATGGTCCAGGAAAAGTTTGAAATGGTACGGGGGGAAGCTCCTGGGCACCCCCCGACGGAGACCCTTGTAGAACAAGTCATACAACTCACTGTACTTCTCCCGCGTGCAAACGCCCTTGGCCAAAAGTTTGCAAGCTCTCTCGAAATCCTGGTGCTCAAACAGAGCTCGGAAGAAACGGGCATACGCTGTCCCTTCACATGCAACGGGCGCTGCGCCCCGGCCACCGACCATGTTGCACGGCCGGCAACATGGGGAGTGGAGCGTGCCACATGCAGCCCGGCATTCTCGGAAACGGGCTGCCAACTCTGTCCAATTGATGGCACTCGCCCCCACGAGCGCGGAAGAGGCAAAACCCATGGTCTGCAGATTGTTGCCAAAGTGGGCGGCGAGGACCAAGCCTAGAACCGCAACCCGCGTGCCTCGTATGTGTGCCGTTGTCTTGCCCCAAGTGGCCAACACCGTGATTTCGGGCGCATCTGAAGAGAAACGTCGCGAAGGCGTCGCTCTGTCAAGATCAGATAATATGCGCTCCGCCTTCCGCAGCCCCTTGGCCGGAAGCCGCCACTTGTAGGGAAGACACCCCCGTGACGCACAATTATCACTACGCTTGCCGCAGCGGAAACACAAACGGCATCTCCCACTGGGGCCGGCAGCCCGATTGGCGC
>JAPIWU010388405.1:0-10612 GCA_037576205.1 Pyrocystis lunula | reverse complement strand
CCGTTGCAACTATAGCAGCAACTAACCCGTAACCCGTAACCTGTAAGTTGTAATAACCTGTAACCTGTATCCTGGGATCCTGTAACCTGTTACCTGTAACTGGGGGGTTCCAAGGGGGGGAAGCCGGATGGGGCCTTAAGAGCCTTAACAGCCTTAACACCCTCCGACACCCTCGCTCGAAAATCAATGAAAAAGCATTGAAAATCATTGGAAATTGATGAAAATCGACGAAAATCAATGGCAATCAATGGAAAGCGACGAAAAACGTATGAAAATCTATGAAAATGAATGAAAATCGTTGAAAATCGACGAAAATCGATGTAAAACGAAAGAAAAGCAATGGGAATCAATGTAAAATGCATGAAAATCGATGGAAATCGACGAAAATTCGAGAGGGGTTGGCGGCAGTGGCGGTAGCCAGTAAATTACCATCGTCTCTCATTTTTGCAAGCGCAACTCATTTCAGACAAGCTTTGACCACGAGCGCCGGGCATTCGCCTTGGTGGTAAACATGCGCGGGCAGCGCGCGTCTGCATTTGGCCTGGGCATTGGCAGGGGGCTCTTAGACCAGGGGAATAGATAATGTCGTTGATGCGTTTTTGCATGTTTGCGTTTTGCAATGGGCTTGGCCTTTGCCATGCGCCAATCGCCTTGTGCTTGGTGTTTGCATCTTGTTGGTTGCGTTGCCAGGGGGCATCGCCAGCAGGCGTAGTGCTTGCGCTTGGGTCCAGCATTGCCCCTGGTCCAAATTGCATTTGCGATTGCACCATCAGTGTGGGCGATCTGCATCGTTGCCCTCTTCCCTTCTGACACATGCCCCCTATCATATGTATCACCACACCTCTTCACTAGTGTCATTGTCTTATGTGCAACAGCCGTCAACAGTTGGCCTCTTCGCAATCGCATCGCGGCCTCTTCACATAATGGCTAATTGGCAGGGCATGATCCTTCGTTCTTGACATGTCTACTTACTCAAAATCATGGCGGCAGCCGGCAGAGGTCCCATTCAACGGTCGCGACAGCAGCTTGTTTGCTTCTGTTGTCTCGACGTTGCAAAGTCCTCTTGCGGTTGCACCAATCGGGTTGTGGCGGTGCTTGTTGATCTTGCTTCCTGGTTTGTAAGAGTTGTTGATGTCGTTTGTTTGCCGAGTTGTCTAGCATGGCTCGAGAGTCTTGGGTTAAAGGCAGGTTTAGAGCCGGGGGCCATGGACGACTTATCAGATGAGTCTGCACCCAAGAGCCCAGTTGGCAAGCCTGGGCCTCAGGATATCGTTTCATCGGCGCGGGCGCGTGCAGTTAGTTCGGTGCGGGGTGGTGTGAGACATGGGTCTGAGACATGGGGGTGTGTTAGTTCGGCGCGTGCAGTTAGTTCGGTGCGGGTGCTCCAATCTCCAAGATTGAAGTGCTCGCGCTTAGGTCGGCCATGCAGAGTCTCATGGAAGATCTCAGTGATGAGGAAGAGCCTTTGTCGCAAGGCGGGGCAGCATCCAGCTTCACAGTTGGCCCGTCAGCGCAGCCCGCAGGGATTGAGGCATTCAACAGAAGCAATGCTGTTGAGCCCTCCACCCAGGCAAGGGCCTTGGATTTGCATGGCAGAGCCCGCGAAAAGTTCAGGTTGTCCCAGCGTTGTCACCAGCGGCAGGTAATGCGATGGAAGAAGAAGGTGCAAGACCGAGATCACGATTTGCAGGCCACGAGCAAGTTCTGGAATGAAGGAAAGCTAAGAAGCGGGGAGAAGCTCATGCCTGGCAAGATCAAGACCCGCCGTGGCAAGCAAAAGCCCATGCACCCCTCCTCTTGGACATTGATGGGGACGATCCGCCTTGCTTTCAGCAGGATTGGCGCGTTGAGCCCAGATGCTCCAGCGTTGCGGGAAACCAGGAGACCCTTGGACGCAGTTGGGGTCGTGTCCCTTGCGGCACAGGACCATCTGCGAGGGGCTGTGAAGACTTGGCTGGCAGGCCGGCGGGCAAGCACCTGCCAACTCCCATGGATTGTCTGCGGGCGCTCGCATGACTCAACTCCAGTCAAGGCCACCTTCGGCCAGTGCCGATCTTAGTTGTTTTTTGTGTTGTCGCCATATTATTGTTGCGTTGATTCTGCCGTCGGGATCTTGAGCATTGCGTGCCCAGCGGATTTCGATGCGCAGCGATTGGGGAGTTAGAGGGCCTTGCCGAGGTTGCGTTCCATGGGGCAGGTAGCAAGGTATTGGCATTGGGTGCCTGGCGATGGGTCGCACTTGCTTTCAGCAGCAGAGTTGGCGGCCCTTGGCATCAGCCTGCCCAAGGTGGGCATTGTGGAGCTCATGGCTCAAACTGGCTTGCTTAGTTGGGCTGAGCGGTCCGAGGGCGGCATTGTGGCCACAAAGGCCATAGACTTGGTGCTTCCACCACGCTTTGTGGCAGGGACCCACAGCTCCGCATTGTTCTCGGCCTTCGATGCTGCCCTCCCAGGCTTAGACTTGGAGGGCCAGATGGCCTTGGCGGAGCATGCCGAGTTGGTCATTCTCTTCATCGGTTCTGACTTGGCAGGTTCTTGCAGCCGCATGAAATACGCAGTGGAGGAAAGGGTAGTGCAGCACAACAAGACGGCCAAGGCCATGGGTCTAGGCTCGGTCTTGTTGTTCGATGGGCAGTGCTTGGCTCACATCCTGCACAAAGAGGTGGAGGCAGCGTTCGGGACCAAGGTCCTCATCCCCAAGTTGCATGCGACAGCCTTCAGCATCAGTTTGCCCATGGTGTACTCTCGGGTTACTGCAGTTGTGGCTGACTTGGTGCGGCGCGACCTCAGCGAGGGCTTCTTCCCCCACGCTCACCCTCCAGAACAGCCTGATCAGGCCTTGTTCATGCGCTTGGTGGCGATGCGCACCAGTCGCCCCGAAGAGTTGGACAAGCCAGCGTGGCAGGTTCGTATGGGGGACTTGCAGGAGCTGTTCAATGGCGACCACAGGACCCCTTGCATCCAGCATTACTGCCACAGGCCGGGTTGCTGCGGGGGACAGAACCGGCAGACGGCCATTGCCAGAATCACTTCCTTGGTTTGCCCCTCGATTCCCCTCGGTGATTGATTCGTTTTCGACTTTGGTCCACCCCAGAACTGTTATTGGTAAGGTGTTGGCTAGTTTTGTTCGCGGGGCTGTTGTGGTCGATTGGGGCTCTGAGGTCATGGAGTGTTGGTTCGAAGACATGGGCCGCGACCTACCTGCAGCCAGCCGGTGGTACACCTTCATCCCTCACTTGGCGCGCCAGTGTGGGGCTCTGTTCGTCCACCGCATTCTGCCCAGGGTCATTGAGGCAGTCTTCACATCGGACCCAGTGGAGGAGGGCGCCGATGCAGAGAGCTCTTGGCATGCCGAGGCCACCAAGAAGCAGAGTGCGTCTTTGGCATTCTTCCAGGATCAGCAGGTGGCTGCAGAGACGCTTGGCCTCGCCGTGGTCGCTACAGGCCCTGTGGATGAACTGAGTCTCCGCATGCAAAGCCTAGACCACAATGGGGGGAGCGCGGCGGAGCTCATCAACTCCACTGGTGCAGGGTTGTTGAAGGCTTGTCAGTCGCAGCTATGGGAGGCCGCCAATGCTTGGCACGATTCACAAAAGGGTCGTGATATGCGTGCTGTCTTTCACTACCTCGCAGGCTTTGGCTCCGACATCGGCAAGATGCACGACGCAGCCAGAGGCCATTGCGTCCGCTTGGCAGCTGCAGTCTGGGCCCGCTTTGAGCTGAAGTGCCTCTGGCCGCAGTTTGCGTCTTGTCGGGGATGGGGGTTAGTCGGGTTAGTTCAGGGGTACATCCCTTAAACCTTCAATGTTGGGCGGGGGCTTCCGCCAGGTACCACACTTGGCCTTACAGGTTGCTCATCGTTGCAGAGGACTTGGTCTTGGTTGGGGTCTTCGAGGAGTTCTTGGGTCTCCCTGCTTGTTGCTTGGACGACTGGTGTTCGCGCCCCTTGCGGAGCCGCTTCGCAACAGTCGAGCAGTTCATGAGCCAGGAGTCGCATCCTTAGACATTGGCATTGGCTTGCTTTAATAGAATATTCGCATTCCAAGAAGAGTGCCTTGGATTGTGCGCTTCTTGCGGTGTAGTTGATAATGTTTTACCAGATGCTTTGCGCGCGAATTGAGGTTCCAGACCTTGGCCGCTCGGATGCGTCATCGCTTCTTGCGGGCGACCAATATGAGCCTCGAATCAGCACTCGCTAGGGTGAAAGCCAGCGTTCCGTTTGCCAAGCAGGCCCCCAATGCCGAGAAGTTGCTCTACCTCAGCCATGTGGCCCAGTTGATGGATCATCATATGACGAGGGGAGGTCAGGACGCCAGGGCTGTGGCCTCTCGCCAGGAGATGTTGGCAGAGGGTGTTCCTTTGGCTAGCCGCAGGCCTGAAAACACAGCGAAGCGAGCAGACTCGGCTTGGAAGATGCACAAGTTGGCTGAGTGGAAGCGCAGCAGGCCGAGTTCAGCAAGGACAGCTTGGGCGGAGGAGTTGGCCCGCTTGCACAGGGTTTGGGCGGGCATGTCCCCAGAGGACCGTGAGCTTGCCTTGGCCGAGGTACCGGTGGCATCGCCCCCAGCAGAGTCCAGCGCCCCAACCAGGGATCTAGATGAAGTTGGCGCCGAGGGCCAGGACATGTGGGAATGCGGCGATGGCACATGGCCCCTCAGGGAGGACGTCTTGCAGGCCTACCTTTCGTGCCACCCTGCTGTTGACACGAGCAGCTACGCAGGTGTGGCCCGCAAGGCCTCGAAGATCAGAACCTGGGAGGTTGCGCAGCTGTTTGTGCGAGACAGTGAGCTCATTCCTGAGTCCAAGCGTTATGAGAAGCGCCTTTGTTGCAATGAGCTCCACCCTGGCTTGTGCGCAACTAGAGATGCGAGGGTGTACCAAGCCGCCCAGCGACTTGCAGCCAACTTGGAGCGTTGCATCACTGTTGACTTCCTGCACAAGATCGTGCTCATCAGGGATCCGAGCCAGGAGCTTTTTGTTGCCCAGGACTCTTTGTTGGCAAAGAGGTGTTCGTTCTTGTCCACTTTGCCCGAAACGATTCTCCCCCTTGATGTGTTGCTGATCAAACCTACCTTGCCCCTCCCAGTCCCGAACCCCCTAAACCCACCATTCAGAAGCACTTCGAAGATTTGGCCATGTTGTATTTGGGAAGCAGAGGCTTTTTTCTTATTCGATTATCGTCTGCCTTGCAGGAGGGCAAGCAGGCATACTACTTCATCGCCTTGTTGCGCGCCCGGCGGTTGCACGCCAGGGTCACGCATGTCGTAGTGCCTTGCGTCGTCCACATCGAGGACAACCGCACCTTCCTCAGCCTAGGCCAGCGCGAGTTCGGGCAGTGGGAGTTCAAGTCCTTGTGGGCCTTGGCGCGCGAATTCCTCATGGACCATTGGGCCCATGTGCAGCTTGGGTTGGTCGAGACATCGAGTGAAGTGGATGGCACCTTGCTCGTCCTTGGTGACCCTGACGCACTCGTCGATGCTTGGCCGGGGGTAGTCAAAAGGGCTCCGAAGCCTAAACACGAGGGCCCCAAAGGTTTGGACGAAGGCCTGAAGCACCGCAGGGCCAAGAAGTCTGCTGGAATCAAGCTCTTGTCACCTGTTTCGGGCCATTTGCCCCCAGAGGAAGAGGAGTTGAGCGCAACGGCCTCAGAGGATTTGCCCGAGGACTTGCCCGAAGAGAGCCTTGTCCCAGGCAAGGGGCAGAAGCGCCCGTCAAGTGCTCCAATTGTTGAGCCAGGCCAGGGCGCGGCGTCTAGTTCAGGGGGGCCCTTGCCGAGCGAGGCCAGCAGGGTCAGCAAACAGCGGCGAGGGTGTGTGTGGCCTCCTGGAACCAAGTCTGGTTGGCGCATCGCCCCTATCCATTGCGGCGGCATGCAGACCGGGTGGGGCGCGACTTGCGGGCAGCACCATGACGAGGAAGGCACCAAGACTGAGTGCAAGAAGCAGCTCCGGTTTAAGGGGCACTCGTCGGAGGAGACGCGATTGCAGGTTTGCGCTTGGTTGCTTGCCGGGGTGGCCATCCCCCATTCGGACCCAGAGGGGAGGACCACTCATGTCTTTTTGGATCCTCGTGGGCTCCCGCCCCGCCCTGAGGCTGATATGATTAGGGAGGCCGAGGCCGCTTGGTCTTGACTTGTTGTGGTGCGACCGGCCCTTGCGGGGCTTCACTTCCTCTGCGCTTGCGAGTTCAAAAAGCTTGCGCATTCTTGTCGCGCGTTCTTATCAGAACGGATCGAAGGATGGAACAATTGGCTGGATGGAAGGATGGATGGAAGGATGGATGGAAGGATGGATGGAAGGATGGATGGGAGGGTGGAAGGATGAAGCAAGTGGCTGGATGGAAGGATGGATGGAAGGAAGGATGGGGAGGGAGGGATGGATGTATGGATGGATGGATGATGGAAGAGTATGGTTTCCCCACAGGGGCAACAAGCTACACTCTCTCACTCCCATTGGCTCGAAGGCTTCGCCTCCAATATTTGGCTACAGAGGGCTTCGCGTTCAATAGCTGGCTACAAAGGCTTCGCCTCCAATAGCCGGCTCGAAGGCTTCGCCTCCCAAACCTGCAATTGGCTACGAAGGTTGCGCCTCCAATCGTTGGTGAGGATTGCTGGTGAGGTGTTGGGAGGATTGCTGGTGAGGTGACGACTGAGGAGTGGCTGTGGGGATTGCTGGAGAGGAGCTGGGTTTTGGAACACACTGCCTTCGTTGTACAAGGCAATTGCACTCAAGCAACTAAGGTGATGGCGATGTTGATGGCAAGGGTGATGGCAATGTTGATGGCGATGTTGATGGCATGAGGTATGTTGATGAAGGCACATGTCACATGCAAGCACACAGGATGTTGGTGGCAATGGTGATGGCAATGGTGATGGCTATGGTGGCAATGGTGTTCGATAGAGATTGATGTTGCAAGCAAGCAGGCACCCAATCACGAACTTGCACAAGCTATCAGGCATGCAAGCATGAAAGCATGCATAGATCGACTGTATACTGTAAAGCCTATCCATTCTTCCATCCTTCCGTCCTTTATTCCTTCCATCCACCAGAAAGCGAAGATGCAAACCAATCAAGCTCCATGCATGCAAGCGCGAATGCAGGCAGGCAAGCAAGCAGGCAGGCACAAAGGCATGCAGGCACCCTCAGCTAGGCACAGACGCAAGCATGCGCAATTGCAAGCAAGCAGGCAGGGATGCGGCCAGGCAAGCCTGCAAGTGTGCGCAGGCAGGCAGGCAGGCAAGGAGGCCCCCAACCTCAGACCCAGGCACACAGGCAGAGAGGCAGGGAATGCCAGGTCATTCCAACTCAAGTTCGGGCAGCTAATCGGGGCAGGGGTTGGGCAAGTAGTTTTAAGTGACAGGCCTTATGCAGCATCTTGCTTGTGGTCTGCAATTCCCTGGTTTACATAACCTGGAAGGTGTGTCTTGCTTCCACCTTGCCAGACATGTCCCTGTGGAAGCCTTGCATACTTGTATGTCACTCTCTTGTCATCGCCTGCCACAGTTCAGCCTCCCTTGTGCTGCGAACCGAACCTTCCGCGCAGTCCCAGCCATGCATCCCACTTGGCCACGCTCAGATGTCCCAGCGAGCAGCAGGGATTCCTTGGCCTTGCAGCCGAGCCCAGCAAACCCAGTTGCTGCCATGGCCGCCATTGCCAAGGCTTCTGGGGGTCAGGAGGTGAGGAACATGACGATGGCCATGGCCAATGGGGCTCTCCGGCTCTTCCAAAGCCATCGAGAGGAGCGCGACCAGGCAGAGCAGGCGAGGCGCTACGAGAGCCAGCTCCTTGCATCCATGTTCAGTGCCTTGACAGCACCTCCAGGCCCCAGTGCCAGCGCCATCATGCCACCACCACCCCTGACAGCTGGGGGGACAAACAGGGCCATTGCATCGACGCCCCATCCCAATGCAGCGCCGCCAGGCCCCGGCGCCAGCGCAGCCATGCAGCCAGCGCCCCTCCAGCCAGCCGAGGCACCCCCCAGCGCCATCGCGTCGCCACTTCCTCCAGATGCAGCGCCGCCAGGCCCCAGCGCCAAGGCCGCCATGCAGCCAGAGGAGGCCCAACGGCCCATTGCACCGACACCTGCACCAGACGCAGCGCCGATCGGCCCCAGTGCCAGCGTGGCCACGCCAACCTGCCCACCCCCTCTTCCCAAGGTTCCCCCAGCCCAGCAGGAGGTGGCGCCCCCAGGCACTTCTGCCAAAGCAGGGGCGATGCCGCCGGACCGCTCCTTGAGCAGGGCGAGCATCCGCACAATCCTCCCTGACGGCGTCGACTGCAAAAGTGCAGAGAACCTCCCAGGCCGCAAGAGCGCAGTCGCCGACAGCAAGGGCAGCCAGAGCTCCATCTCCGAGAAGGGCATCGAGAACAAGCTCAAGGCCAAGGGCAAGGAGGGCAAGGACAAGAAGAGCCGCAGAGGTGCTGTGAAATGCCAGGCAACTCGCCCCGCCCAGGAGGCCTCAGATGGTGGCAGCTCTCGCCCCGCCCAGGAGGCCTCAGGGCGCTCGGCCATTGGCTGGAGCCCTTGGCAAGCGCTTTGGGAGGCTAGGGTTGCCAGTGAAATGCCAGGCAAGCACCGCCACCGCTCGCGCAGTGGAAGGCGCACCCGCCGCGCGGGCCAGTGAGCAGGGCATCGCGCTAAGCAGGGCATGTGGTAGTCGGCCCATTGGGGCCCCATCTTTGGCAAGGGGTTGAGCTTGCGCCATGTGAAGCAGTCTTGGTCCGATGGTCGTTGTCTTGAAAAGGCCGACATGCCTTTGCAGCAGACAGGAATGGGGCCTTGTCCTTGTTCGTGATGTTGCCAGGCTTTGCATCAAGCATGTGGCTCCTGACTCGGTAATGACGCGCGCGCATGCCTCAGGCAATTTTTTCAAATGCAGGGTCCAGCTAAGAGTCTTAGGCTACTGGGTCGCACCCTTGGCCATGCGACTTGTTCATCCCCACCAAGCAAAAGCGAATGCTTTAATTGCTTTGTAAAGCCAATGGAAGCAGTGTTGTCTAGCTTTTTCCGGCCGCCATGCGACTTCTTCAATTCCCATCGAGAGGCAGCGATTGGATTGAGAGCTTTCCGGGATACAAAACCCAAGTGGCCCATTTCGTTATGGGCATTTGCATTCCAGTCTTCAGGGGGCAGTAGGCTACATCGCATTGATTATCCATGGCGTTGGCTTTTTCTGGTCTTGCCTTTGGTGAAGTTGCCAAACCATGTTCAATGAGCGTTTGCACCCGTGCCTCATTTACCAGCTCACTTTGGGTAAAGTAAGCCCCCCCCCCTTCCGGAGCAATGGGTAAAGCCACAGCTGTGGATGCCATGGCGAAAGCCAAGGATGTGGTTGCCAAGGCTGATGCCAACGCAACCAAAGCTGCCAAGGATAAAGCCAAGGCCCCCAAGGCAACGCCGAAGCCATTGGCTCCAGGGCAGCAGGGCCTTCGGTCAGCTTGGGCCAGGGCCCAGGCTTGCCAGCCAGAGGGGTTGGAGGCCAAGCTCCCTGAGCCAGCCGCGGAGCACCATGATGCCGAACCAGATTCCCAGGAGACCCTTGAGCTAGGGCAGGAGAACCATGATGCCGAGCCAGCGGCCCAGGAGACCCCTCAGGCAGAGCAGGAGCTTGTGGAAGGGGATACTGGCCTTGAGCCAGCCCAGGCCTATGCAGACATGCTTGGTGACAAGCCAGAAGCCCTTGGCCTTGAGTCAGCCGAGGAGCCTGCAACGCTTGAGCCACAGGCCCAGGGGCCCTCTCCCCCAGGGCAGGAGCGCATGAAAGGGGATGAGGTCCTCGAGCCAGCCGAGGATCCTGCAGCACAGACCCTTGGCCTTGAGCCAGCCGAGCATCCTGCAGCATCGGAGCCAGGGCCCTTGGAGCCCCCTCACACAGAGCAGGAGCGCATGGAAGGGGATGAGGGCCTCGAGCCAGCCGAGACGCTTGCAGACATGCTTGATGTCAAGCCCCAGGCCCTTGGCCCAGAGCCAGCCGAGGTGCTTGCAGATTTGCTTGGTGCCAAGCCAGAGGCCCTTGGCCTTGAGCCAGCCGAGCATCCTGCAGCATCGGAGCCAGGGCCCTTGGAGCCCCCTCACACAGGACAGGGGCGCATGGAAGGGGATGAGGGCCTCGAGCCAGCCGAGACGCTTTCAGACTTGCCTGATGCCAAGGCAGGGGCCTTTGGCCTTGAGCCAGCCGAGCAGCCTGCAGCGCCCGAACCAGGGGCCCAGGAGCCCCCTCATCCAGAGCAGGAGCCGGTGCAAGTGGATGAGGGCCTCAAGGCAGCCGAGGCGCCTGCAGAGCCAGCCGAGGCGCCTGCAGACCTGCCTGATGCCAAGTCAGAGGCCCTTGGCCCTGAGCCCCCCCCCCATGCAGCACATAAGGCAGGGGCCCGAGACAGGCCGCAGTTCCGACGCTTGCAGCACATAACGCAGGAGACCTGGGAGACCTTGGAGGCAGAAGATGGGGACGCAGCCTTAGATGGTCCGGGTCGCAGGACAGGCTTTGCCACAGGCGACCTTGGTCTGGCGACGAGGTTTGCCTCCAGCGACCAGGGTGCGAGCGGGTGGATTGCGACTGGGAGAACTGGGGGGGGGGGGGGCGGTTGGGGCGCGGGTCGCGGGGCGCCGGCC